>JAEQML010050365.1:0-48360 GCA_016904865.1 Pissodes strobi | reverse complement strand
ACAAAGTAACTGAGATGAATAAAACAGACTATTACCCACGCCACTCACATACTTTTCTTCAGCAATAAACGTCTGCGACATTTTTATTTATTTCTTTTTTTTTTAGAAATATTCTCCCGAATTAGTGAAACCTGAGCTCCGGTGTCTAAGAGTACCTGATAAAGCACCCATTAATATTCAAAGGTTATAAATAAAGATTGGCATTGACTTTTTTTGAATTATGGGGACAGCAGATATTTATATTCTGAGATTGATTATCTTTCTTCTCAAAACGTAATCTCTTAAAACACTTATCAATCGAATGCCCTGCAAAAATTACATGTTATTGAGTTATTAAATGAACTAGACGAGCCAGAGCTATCATATCGTTCTCTTTTTACACCTCGTGCAGTACATGCTGACCGACGTACGCCGACGGTGTCATATCTTACCGCAATTAAAACATTTAATATCATTAGTTTTCACGCGTATACTATTGTGTACATTCGTATTTAATTTTTTTTTATTTTCACGCTGAACTATATTTGGTTTACTTTGTATACGTGATAAATGAGCAATAAGTGAGCTGGTTGTTTCATGACCAGCTTGAGTACTTGTGCCTGTAAAGCAGAAGCTTTAATACCAAAACATATTAAACTAATAATTTGTTCTTGTGTGAAAGAAACACGCAACAAAATTTTTTTTTATGCAACTTCATACGCCCATAAGAACCAAAAGACGAACAGCCGTCAGAATTATACGTTGTAGCCTCATTCATTAATTTACCAAAGTCAGCACAACCAGCAAAACTTTCGCATAAATTTCTTTTCAAGCTATCCCAAGAACGGAGATCAACCGGGCTCCAATTACTAAACCACTCACCTGTCCCGTTCAAAACAGTTCGCGATTCTAGCCATAAGGACACCATCATTCCAGCCTAAATCCGTAGCCAAGCCAGACACTTCAATTGCTCATTATTGCGGATCATAACGCCCAGGCGAAAATACCGGCAAGATCACAGAATCACCTGGCGGCACAGAAGGCGCATTGTTTGAAACACTAGCACGCGAATCAGCCTGCTCCAAAAATCCACGAAGTAAAGTCTCTAAAGTAGAGGCTACTGTGGCACTTTCTTCTCCCATTTTTGCAGTAAAAACACTATAATGTCAAAATGGCACGCAATGGAAAACACGGGGATAGCCCACTTCTGATATTAGAAATTGTTAGAAATAATAATAATATATTATATTCACAGATTTAACTAAATACTAGTAAATATATTAACCAAAATTATGATTATGTAAATGTAAAAGGGAACCGATCAATACAAGGCTCGTGATGATTCTACCGCTCGCATTTATTTCTTATTAGCCTTCTTTTTGTTATGCTTACGCAGCAGATCACCACTTGGACTTGTTTATTCTAAGACAGTGGTGCTACATTTTACGTTGAATTAATTTCAACGCTAACATTAATCATGATCCAGTTATCTACAGGATAATAAATAAAACTCAAAAATCAAATATTAACATAATATTTTCAAGGGATATTCATAGCCACAATACTAGAGAGTTTATAGGAAATCGTACTATTATTATTACTAAAATGCAATTATCCTCAATACCAGTGTTAAAAACACTGTCTAGAGGATTAAGGACTATGTATACTGTAATTATTGTTATTACTGCATTAATAAATAATTTTCAAAAAAAAAATAATTTTTTTTAAGTAAGTCGAAGAGTGCCCTTTTCTCACGAAATTAACCCTTAAAAACTAGCCACAAAGGCAAGCTGACTCATAATTTAGGAGCGACTAAAACCCAAGTTGGGTATTATTATAGCTATGCATGCCCCTCCGTTCGCTTTGCTCGCAACGGGGGATCAATCAACAAGAACTAACCAAGTGCTAACCAAAACTAACCCAAAGTAACCCAAAATTAAGGGAAAAAGGTAAATAAATAGAAATTTTGCTAGGACGTAGACATGGATTCGCGCAGTATTTTGGATTGCAACTCGGGATTTAGCCGCTCGTCATAAATTTATCGGAATGTTATCGTTCGGCTTTGTCGAAGGGATGTATACCGGAATGCATTATTTTAAAAAAATTCCGTGTTGATATGAGGGAAAAATTGGAGTAAACATTGCTTGCAGGAGATGTTAATAAATAATATCAATACCTATTTACAAATTCGCATTTGCAGATGCGAATAACTGTAACTAAAATTGGCCTTCACATTTGCAGATGTGAAGGGCCCCAACAGCCTCCACCCCAGTAGGTGTATTATGTTGGAGTGATTAGAGGCACACTATATCCCTACATTTGCACATATGTATTGACAAAAATAAAACGGTATAGTGCTATGTATTTGCAGATACAAACACAAATAACCACCAAAAACAAATAACCACCATACTATTGCAACCCTCTTACATAAAATCATTGCATTGGAGGTAGCGAATTATTACACTCTTGGTTTCTATTCAAAACAGAAATTACAGTATTTGCAGATACTGTAAATATGCTAAAAAATCGTTGCATTTGCAGATGCAGTTGAAAGCATAACCAGGGTTAAGCAGCAAGCAAAAAGGTGAATAGTTCGTTGTGTTAGCAGATACAATCCATCGTACCCACTGTCAATGCAATTGCAGTTGCAGGTAGTGAACATATTCATGAACCTATTTTTCTGTTCAAAAACAGAAATTGCAGCATTTGCAGATGCTGTAACTAGGCTAATAGATCGTTGCATTTGCAGATACAATCGATATAATAAGTAGCAAAACCAAGGAAAATCTTTTGCATTTGCAGATGCATTAGAAGATCCTCTCACGCTAGCTGAGGAAATAACTTATCCGAATCAAGACTTACCAACATCAGAAGCACCAGATGGTCCTAAACAAAGTAAAGACCACGCTTTGTGAATAGGCAAAAAAAACGAGGAAATCATACCTGCGAGGCCAAAACTACATACTCAGATAGATAGTTTTTAGATGGTATAATCACTTATTAAAAGGACTAAAAGAAAAAAAACAAACAGTATGATAGAGAAGTATCCACCAGTTGCCAACTGTAATGTCCTCAGACCATCAAAATTAAATCTCAAAGAGAGTACTAAATCCTGCCAAGACAACTACTGTATCAATTACAGAAACAACTATGGTCCGTGGGATTAGTGCATTAGCCCTCCCTTTCAATGTAATTAGCCAACCGTCTGAGCTAGAATTATATTGTAAACGTTTAATTTTTAGTAACACGTTTTATTTCGCCAATACACCTTCGCCAGTACAGTTACCATAATTACATAACGCCATGAGTCGACTCTGCTATCGTACAATAACTATCTACGCCTTATTTCTAATCTATCTATATACTCCGTATTATATAACACCTATTCGATTCTACTGCTGCGCCATTCGTTTTCCAGGGTTGTCACGTCCTTGCCTATTTGAACGTCGCACGTCGCCTCTCCAAAATTTGCTTGTTACAATATGTTCAAAATTGGCAGAAATTAAAGGTAAACAGTTCAATAATAGAGTGGGTACAGGATTATAAAATGCCTTTCAATAGGACACCACTCCGGTTAGCAAAATAGAAGACTACATAGGACGGCAAAAATTTAATTTCAAAATACGCATTCTTGGGGAAAACTGATCTTAGAGATGCATATTTCCTTATCCCTATGCACAGTAGTCAAAAAAGTTGTTAAGATTCGTTTTTTGCAACGTATTATACCAATTTAATTGTGTTTCATTTGGTTTATGTACAGCTCCATATCTTTTCACAAAACTGAAACCAGTTGTAAGATATGTAAAGTTAAAGGGTATAAAAACTTTACTCTACTTAGTCGATTGGCTAGTTATTGGTAATTCAAAATAGAGCTTAAAAGTATAAATAAAATTACACAAACATTACAAGATTTAGGTTTTATATAAATTCTGAAAAAGCGTAGTTATTCCCGCGCAACAATGCTCATTTTTCGGGTTTATACAAGAGAAAAGGGACCTACTGACAGAACAGTCTATTATCTTTTACCCTGAAAAATAACTACTCACATCTCCTTGCAGAGAGAAACAACCATTGTGGAAGAAAATTTCCCTGGCTGTAGGGAAATTAGGAAGTCTCCTGAGAAATTAAACTGATTATTTATTATTGCAAACTATAGAACAGTGAAAAAGAAATCGATACGTATTTTTTATTACCACTAAGATGAATATTACAAGAGCTATACCAGTTTTTAGTTTTGTATATATAGATAGATAGATACTATGCATGGTGTGACGTAATAATTCATGTGTATTGTGACGTCATAAGCACATCTCAAGGCGTTGTATCTGCCTAATTTTTTGGCTTATGGAAAAAAGAAAAACACGTGTTCACTTATTTTTCATGGGCTATCAAAATCAGCAATAATAATAAAAAAAATATAAAAAATTGATGAAACTTCCTCTTTGTCAGGAGAGCCTTTCTATAACAAAGCGTACCTAATGAAGCGATAAAAGTGATTATTTATTCATTGACAAACAATACGGAAATACTTACAATAAATAGGGGAATATCTGGTTTTGTAAGCACCAACAAATATGTACCAAAACTGTAAACTTATTGAGCTCCTAAACATTCAGTTGTCTTCGGAGTCATCCTACTCTACCATGAACTCACACAAATCTGCACTTTCTCCAATATTGAATATTAAACAAAAGACGAAGCGGTTATAAAAGGGATTCTCAATGGAACATTTAACATAAGACCCCCAAATCCAAAGTACTCAATTACTTACTTGGGATTTCTACCCAGTTCTACAGCGCTTAAAGAGCATGTACCTTCACGAATCCTTAAATCTACAAAATCTAACTTTAAAGCTAGTAACACTCTTAATACTAATAACGGCACACCGGCACACTGACAACCTCCGAAAAATAGACAATATTTTTAAATAGGAATACATAATTGAAATCAGATTCCCGGATAAAATAAAAGCAGGTGGCTTAAACAGGCTTCAACCTAATTTGATATTACCTTATTTTACCAATCAACCTGAACTATGTATAGCCACACTATTAGAGACTTACATAGAACGCACAAAAGAAAAAAGGGTGCTACCAGTCAATAAAAGGTGAATAGTTCGTTGTATTAGCAGATACAATCGATCGTACCCTCCACTGTCTGCAATTGCAGTTGCAGCTAGTGAACATACCTATTTTTTCTGTTCAAAAACAGAAATTACGGCATTCACAGATACTGTAAATATGCTAATAGATCGTTGCATTTGCAGATGCAATCGATACCACAAGTAGCAGAATCAAAGAAAATGTAATACTCACTCACAAAAAGCCTTATCACCCAGACAGCAGTCAAACCATTAGCAGATGGGTCAAGTTAATACTAAGAGCCAGCAGTATAAACACGGAAATCTTTGGAGCACACAGCACGCGACATGGGGCAACTTCAGCAGCTCAAAGAATTGGAGTTACATTACAAATCATTCAGAAGACAGCTGGCTCGACAGAAAGATCAAAAGTATTCTCAAAATTCTATAACAAACTTGGCGTGGGTAATCCCACTGGATTTGCATCTTGTTTACTGAACCATAATTTCTAAAGAATCATATAAATATGAAGCTACAATTATAACTTACTTAACAACTTGTTATCATATTACATAAGAATATTGGTATAGTATTAAAAATAAGTTAAAGGTTAATATCAGTTAAGCGTTAAACATGATATATGTACCTTCATATGTGTGTTATTAAATCTAATGGTTATAAATTTGAATGTTAGTTTATAAAAATGGCCTTACAAATCTAGGACTACAGAAATATCGCAATTTTCAGTTAATGTAGATTACATCGCAAATACTTTAAACATCTACAAAGTGTAATGAGGGACGGCGAAGATGCGAAGGATAATTACAATCAATCGACTTACCTGTAAGGAAGATCGATCGGAATTATCCGAGCATCTTCGCCGTCCCTCATTACAAACCCACCCAGTCTTTATCTTCTCCCTTTCACCCCAAATGCAATGTAATCAAAAATCTCACGAACCAAAATTGTAATGACGCATCAAGGCGATAAGCTCGAGCGGCTAGCCAGGGTCGGCTGAATCACCATATTTTTAGATAACTTCTTTAAAAATTGTACCGATTGGGAAAAAGTTGTATACTAGAAAGTGTAATGAGGGACGGCGAAGATGCTCGGATAATTCCGATCGATCTTCCTTACAGGTAAGTCGATTGATCTTGTAATTCTATTTAGATTTTCTTCCAACAAAAATAAGGTTTGAAACTCAAGATTCTATTGAATGTTCTTTGTGATATCTGCCCTTTAATCAACTTATGGTTCCTCCTAGCTTCCTGGAGAGTGTTACTGAAAGTTGCTGTAGTGCCTAGAATCTGTCCTGTGACGTCACTGGAAGCTGTCCTGGTAAGGCGGGTGCGTGTGGACTCAGTAGCATGAAAAAAAAAACAGTACAAGGCGCTTAAAGAGTTCACCAAGAATGTTGTTATAATTATGTTTCAATTTGGCGCTTTTCTTAGCTTAGGTTTTTATTATATGTAGAAATTGACAAGAGCTAACTAGAAATAATTCTTATCATTTAAACAATGCTAAAAAAATGCCAAAACACGCTGAAGGCAAATTATGATATTTAATTAAATATGCCTCCGCAAATTTCCATAATTCGTCTGTAACAATTAGAATTTCAATAAGACAATGTAAATATTTAAAATAATAAATAAAATAAATAGCTCTCTAAGCTGAGATATAATATTGTCATGAATAGTATTTCAATTAAGTAAAAAAAAATAATTATAACAATAAGGCAAAAACAAAAGGTGATATCAATAAATTTACACAGGTAATCAGAATTCAATTATTGACTGACTAACTCAAAAATCAGCTTAATTCAAAAATAAAGATAATGACAGATTTAAATAAAAATAAAGAAGAAAAGCGATTGTGATCAGGTACCCACCATGGTCAAGAAGAGCTTGAGAACGTGCTTTTTAAATATCAAGTGAAGATAAAATACATATATAGGTCGAACAATAACTAAGTTGCAACACGTTTTTCTTCTTGAAGTTAAAAGTAAAAATTAAAAGGAAACCTAGCCCCGGAGAGTCGTATTGCAAATGCCCGGCCCCGGTAGTGGGGTCGTTAGCGCGCCACCAGTTCTTTCCAACTAAACTGAAAAAGCTCCGCGAGTGTTGTGCAGGGTGGCTAGGCCCGCTTATTAAATTAAAAAGTACTCAATCTCAACTTAACAAGAAAACACAATCTATAGTTTAAAGAATAATCTATTTGCTACTAAGGTTTTTTTTTTGAAAACAGCAACAATACTACGGTAAAATGGCAAGTTAAAGACAAAAGAATGTCAAATGACTATTAATTTTAACTAATAATAATTGGTACAATATGGTGATTGTACGGAGACCAATTCTGTAGTTAACGCGCGGTACGGTATGCCTTACAACTAAATGCGCTAAATACTACAAACCGAAGTGATCACTTTGATGTTAACTAAGCTAATTACATATTAGTAGAGTGCTACTTATAACTTATTTTGCATTGTGTGGGCACCTCGGGGTTACAAGCTGAAATTTTCACAGAATGAAGGTCTAATTATATTAATTCAAAATCCGAAGGTAGTCAAAAATTAGAACGGGCAAAAGGGCAGTATACCTAAAAATCGAGATTATTATATGAACGTGTAGGATATTAATTTATGAATGTTTTCATATAAAATTCATCTACATTTTTGTTCGAATTATATTTTTTTATCATTGCTTGAAATATGCAGAATACGTTGGCCCTTACGGCAAAATAAATAAAAAATTTTAAATATCTCCCTTCGAACCTGGGCAAAATCTGATAGAAATATACTTGCAAAAAGTTTGCTTTAAGTATCTAGAATATATAGGTGCAAGAATACATTTTTTCTCAAATGGTAATGAAAGAATAGAATTAAATATAAAAAAAGTTATTTTCTTCTAGCCGCGACCGTCGGATCTCGCGCTGCCCCAGTAGTTTCGCATCTCACTTTTCTTCATAGCTCCCTCTCTCGCCTATTGTACAATATAATAAGTGGTTTTATACATTACGGGTTAGAATACTAATAATAATAATAGCTATTATTATTTGAAGACATTATCGATTATACTGAAATTTAAAACTCCTAGAACATCGCTTTACAAGAACTCCTTTGTCTGGCGCACTGCATCACTGTGGAACTCACTCCCAGGACATCTGTTTCCCACTAATTACAACTTACAAATATTCAAGAGCCGTGTCAATCAACATCTTCGCACACACACCGCTCGTCGAGCACCATAGGGTCTCCCTTTAGTGTGTGTGCCACTGCCATAAAAAAAAAGTTATTATTAATAATTAAATAAATAAAGTCAATTACCACCCCCACCTTTGTGGTCATAAACGATTTCAGAATTAATTGTTTATACCAACCAGTTACCGTAATAAGGAAAATAATAACGGTCCTGTTTTAAAGATGCACTCATATACCTACTACATTTGTACATATTAAGTTTTTTTAAATGCTTCTTGTATTTTTTTTTAGGTTACTAAACTACGAACTTGCCCATAAACCTAAGGATCAAATTACGCCGCATCCTCAATCCCAACCGGATTGTAAAGATGATATCAAGCAGCATTCAGTCAAGTTTTTGAAGCATTCTTATGAAAGCCCAAAGACTGACTTACTGAAGGATCAATTCAAGAGGTACCAGATTAGTCACCAAGACGAAAACACAAAAGATTTGCATAAATGTCTAGAATGTCCCTTTAAAACAATCTACAAATATAATTTAGTATCGCATAGCAAACGTCATAAGCCTGCTGACCAAATTCAGTGGTTTCATTGCTCAAAATGTCCATATAAAGCAAAACGGAAAGATACTCTAATAAAGCACGTGAATACACATATACTTACTAATGAAAACGGCGAAGACATTAGAGTTTGGCACAAATGTTCAGAATGTCAATTTAAAACAATTCGTAAAGATCATTTTCAGTCTCATACCATAATTCATAAGCCTGCTGACCAAATTCAGTGGTTTCATTGTTTAAAATGTACATACAAAGCAAAACGGAAAGAAACTCTAACAAAGCACGTGAAGACACATGTAATTACTAATCAAGAAGGCGAAGACATTAGAGTTTGGCATAAATGTCCAGAGTGCCACTATAAAACGCTAAACGAATATATTTTAAAAAAGCATATCATAGTTCATAACCCTGCTGATCAAATTCAGTGGTTTCATTGTTTTAAATGTTCATATAAAACAAATCGGAAAAGTAATCTAACAATCCATGTGAAAGCACATAGAATTGCTGATCAGAAAGGCGAAGACACTAGAGTTTGGCATAAATGTCCAGAGTGTCCATTTAAAACAATTCGCAAAAGTCTGTTTCGCTCTCATGCCATAATTCATATGCCTGTTGATCAAATCCATTGGTTTCGTTGTTTCAAATGTTCATATAAAACAAATCAAAAGAATTATATAAGAAGGCACGTGAAGATACATAGAACTGCTGATGAACAAGACGATGGCACAAGAGTTAGGCATAAATGTTCAAAGTGTCCCTATAAAACAATCAACAAAAAACATTTTCTACGTCATGCCGTCATTCACAAGCCTGCTGATCAAATCCAATGGTTTTGCTGTTCACATTGTTCGTTTAAAACAAAACGAAAACACTATCTAAGTTACCACGTGAAAATCCATAGAACTGCTAATCAAAAAGGCGAAGACGGAAAAGTTTGGCATAAATGTCCAGAGTGTCCCTTTAAAACAATCCACAAACATAATTTAAAATCGCATACCGTAATTCATAAGCCTGCTGATCAGATCCAATGGTTTCATTGTTTTAAATGTTCATATAAAACAAATCAAAAGAGGTGTCTAAAAAGCCACGTGAAGATACATAGAACTGTTAATTAAAAAGGCAAAGACGCCTTGGCATGAATGTCCAGAATGTCACTTTAAAGCAATCTACAAACGTCATTTAGGACGGCATGCCATAATTCATAAACCTGCTGATCAAATCCAATAGTTTTGCTGTTCAAAATGTTCATTTAAAACATAACCCATAACCTAACTAATGCAAATTATGTCGCCTCTGGTGTTAAGCCCGTTTTTAAAAACAACTCACAACTACTACAGGGTCTATATATTACTTTAACTTGACAAAATACAGATCTAAAGATGCAGACACTTTGCAAGCTAATCCAGAACTAATATATGACAATATAAGACTGATGAAGGTTAATATAAGACAAACAATAATTACGAATCTACTTCTATTTATAAGGTAAAAGATGCTGAGCTGGCTTGCAGATTCAGCAGGTGCAGATGTGCGATGTCGGAGGGTCTGTTCCCATAACTCCTCCGACCTAAGATGAAAACCAGGGTTGAAACATGGTTTGAATTTAAAGGTTGAGGGTGGCTTGGATCTCTTGTAGTCCTTTTCTTATTTCTTCCGATGCTGGAGTTGAGGGTGCTTCAGTCCTCTTTTTCTTCCATAATCTATAACTAATATATAATATTGCAAAAACCAATAATAGGTCAAGCATTATTGTCCAAAAACTGATTCTGTCGAAATGTATCGGCACTTCATTGATTTCATTAATTTCGTGTTTTTGTTTGTTTAGAGCACTAAAAATGTCTTTTGTTTCGTCAAGATTTATGGAAGTTAATTTTAATTCTTTTTCAATAAGAATGTCCTTTGAATTTTTAATGTCTAAATTAAGGTTTAAATTCGGAAGTAAAATATCTTTAAATTGTGGTCCCGAATTTTGGAAAGTTTTTAAAAGAGTGTCTTTCAACGTTATTTCACAGTCATTAAATAGTTCGATTATATAAGTTTCGTTTATAAGAACATTGTCTTTGTCGTTACCGCACTTTTGGACTGCAACGGCACTATTAGGTGATATGACTATCCATTGGCCTTTCTCCAATTTTTGGAATTTCTCCTCGGTGACGTCAACGTAGACTTGTAGGCAATTGGTGATGTTTCTTGAATACTTCAACAGTTGAACTTCGCATGGTGAATCTTTGTTGACTTTTGAGATATGGATTTCTCGGCATAAAAACTCATCGGTTATTATTTCTTGGCATTTTATGTCAAAGAGTGCAAAATTACGTTCATTTAGGAGAAAATACTTATAATGTGGGATTATGGCTTTAAAGGATCTTTGGGATCTTGTCGGCAAGGAATATAAATGATAATAATTATAATTATCGCTTTCGACAATCGGTATTTCTAAAATAAAAACTATTTGATTACCTTTCACGTAGCTTTTAATTTCAGTTATTTTTTCGAATATTAAGATGTTTTGCAAATTTACTTCGAAAGGAAGTATATTCTTTGTCTTTTGAATATATTTACTGATAGTTTGTAATTCGAGTAAATATTCTTTTGGTTCGATTATCGAATTGTGAAGTATATTTAGTTTTGCAAAAGTCATTGCAGTTTCAATTCGTTCTAAAATATCATACATTATTCTAAGCATTGCTGTTAATTGTGAAATTACTAGTTCTAGAGCAATGTAATGATATATTTCGATATTCTCAAGATGTGTAGATTTGATGACCCTTTCTAGTTCTGAAATTCGATTTTTTAATATTACTTGATTGTTTGAAAGGATAATAGTATCATTTTGAAACTTTTGTATAGAGTGTTCTAATAAGGAAATTTGATCTTTTAGAACAGTCTTTATTTTGTTCTGGTTATTTGCTAACGATGATATAGCTTCATCATAACGTGTTGCGTCATTTTGATCTAGGTTGCCGGTTATTGATTTTATTATTGATCCGAGTCCATCTATGATGCCTCTTTTATTTCTATAAATAAACGATGGGTTTATTTGTGATATTTGAACTTGAATTTTATTTTCGAGATTACTTATTATATGATAATAATTTTTTAATTCTTTGTTGTAATCATTAGTTTCAGTGGTGTTTTCAAGTGTGCTTTTAATTTGAACATAAAATGATTGAATCGAATGAAATTCATTGATAATATTAGAAATATCAAATATTTGAATAAAACTCCAAGTATCGATTTGATTTTGTGCGTTGCCAAGTTTTAGGGGTAAAAGACCAGGGTTCTCATTTAGATTATGGTAAATGGGTTTTTCTAGTCTTGCTGGTCTGATGACGTAGAGGGTAAGTCTGGAATAATAGAAGGGTTTTTTAGTTCTTTAATGTGAACTGTTTCAGGCTTACTTGCTTTATTTTTGTGAGTTACTTTAACACGGTTCCTATCTAATAATTGTGTAATGAGATAGGGTCCTAAGAACTTTGGATTTTTCTTATTTCTATTATTAGGATTAATTTTATATACTGTTTGACCTATTTTAAATACTGGGTTCGTTTCACTTAAAGTATTGTGTTTTGAAACGATATTTTCTTTTTGGTTATTAAGTTTTTCGGAAACATTTTCGTATACGTGTTTTAATTTTTCTTTATGATTTTCCGCATACTGTGAAAAGAATATTTCTGGCATGAATATTTCGTTTGGGTCTCTTAAATCTGTATGGCCAAATACCAACTCAAAAGGTGTATAATTTGTCGCGCTATGTATTGAATTATTATAACCGATTATTGCGTAATCCATAAGATCGCTTTGTGTTTCGTCAGGATATATTTCTCTTAAAACACGCAGGTGTTCTATGACAGTGGAATGGAATCTTTCGACAACAGCATTTGATTCATGATGTTGTGGCGTAGTAAAATGAACTTTTATCTTATGCAACTTAAGCATTTCCTTTACTGTTTCGCAGTTAAAATTGCTGCCATTATCAAGAAATTTGGAACGCCAAATGATGAGAAATATTTTATCAGAGCTTTACACACGTGAATTGCAGTTTTTCCTGGTAAACAGATTGCTTGTGCGAATTTTGAGAAAGCATCAACTAGCGTTAGATAGTCGCGATTATCAAATGTAAATACGTCGATATGTATTACCTGAAATGGTTTAGAAGGTGTTTCGGTTAACATAAAAGGAACATATGGTTTTTTCCTTCCGTACTTAGATCGATTACGAATGTCGCCCTGATTAATATAGTCGGATACGATTTTTTTCATATATTTCCAATAATAGTTTCTTTTTAAATATTGAAGGGTTTCAATAAGGCCTCGATGGTTTGTTTTACCTTCATGATGATTTTTTATCATTAAAACTTGTTCTTCTTTATCGGAAATAGTATTGACTAGTTTAGTACATCGAATTAATTTCGGACCGTTTACAGAAAAATATTCTAAATACACTTTATTAAAGGCTAGGTATAAATTATCTTGGTGGAAATAGATATGGTAATTTAATTTTGAGCTTGTGTATTCTTTTAAAAAGTCTAAAATTATTTTTCCGTTTTCACTGATCGGAATTTTTATTTTTATTATTTTGTGGTTTTCATATGTCTCATGAGTAATATGAATTTTTGGGTAAATGTTAGGATAGACTAAAATTTGATTGACTTTATTATTTATTATTTCATCTAAAATAGGAATACCTTGATTAGTATGTTCAGTGGTATTTGATCCTTGCGTAGAAGTATTATCGGGTGGTCGAATAATTATGTCAGAGATAATTTTAACTTTTTGTTTATTTTGTACAGGCAAAATATTTGGATTTAAATTAGGATCTGTTTCAAAGGTAGGGTCAATAGAAGGTTCTATATTGTCTAGGTCAGTGATTGGAGAGAATTGGCCTAAGTATTGACTTATGTCGTTGTCAATATCTCCGGGATTATTGATTATAGATTCATTTTCATTTTCGATAGCGTTTAATGAAATTCTAGAGAGACAATCAGCATTGGTATTATATTTGCCTTTTTTATAAATTATTTTATAGTAGGATAATTATTAATACAAGCTAGAATAATAAATATAGCATTATATAGCAACTACTAAATAGGCTGAGTTTGTTTTTATACATAAATGCAAGCGTGTATATAATTATTATATTATTTGTTAAGTTACGTTTTTCCTTTTAAAATTTTACCTTACGAGTTAACGTGTTTATATTAAAAGGTACTTTAATTTTCTTTCTCGTATATTTCGTTCCGTGTTTAACTGGTTGTTTTACGAACTTCTTTATTTTTGGAAAGATGTTTTTTACAGGTTCCGTATAGTTACAATGTCTTTTAAATCAAGATCTTTTGGTCGTTCGTAAAATATTGGTTTGGTGACATATCTGGTAATTATTTCTTTATTTCCACAATCTATGATTGCTTCTAAACATTCTAATAGGTCCATGCCTATTATTCCTTCGAATCTGTCGCAGAAATCAAGGACATAGAATTTATAGTTTTTGTTTACTTTAAAATCTTTAAATATGGGTATTATAACTGCTTGATTATGGTTTGATGTTGTTTGTAAGGTTTGTACTGAATAGTTTTCCTCAAATGTGCGCTCATTGTAGAATTTTTGAATAATTTTAGGAGAGATGAAACTTCTACTGCTTCCTGTATCGACTAAGAAGTTTGCATTAAGTTCCGATATAAAAATATACGGTAGACTTTTGTCAATGCTATTTATATATATTATCTTGTCTCGTTTACAAATAGATTGTAGTTTAGTTTCGTTAATTTTCGTTTTTCGAGGTTGAATTAAATTTTTATCATTGTGTATTTCTTCTTTTATTTTCTTTTTATCAGAATTTTCAACATTTTTTGATTCAGGACTAAATTCTGCTATTTTTGATTTCGGTAAACAACAAGGTGTATTTATTGTTGTTGTGGTTTTCGCATAACCATCTTTTACGTTATCGCTAACTAATGTATCTTCTTGACTAGGTATTTTGACAATTTGTTGAACTTTGGGTTCTACTCTTATGTTGTAATTAAGTCGAGGTTTAGAATAGTTTCGATTTATATTCGAGTTTTCAGAATCTAAAATTATTGGTACAACAGTGTGTGGTAGGCATAATTGATTATTATTAATGTCTACTTTTGCGTTTAATTGTCTTAATAGATCTATACCTATTAATCCATCATATTTATTGCTAAATTTAAACAAATAAAACTTATGCGTTTCATTTACTGAGAAAATATTAAAAACCGGTATCTCAGCAACTTCGTTGTGATACGAGATGCTATGTGCAGTTTGAATATTAAAATTTTCTTTATAAATGTACCTTTTGTAAAATGCGTATGCTAAACGTGGTTCAATTAAACTTTTGGTACTACCTGTATCAATAAGAAAATTAGCATTTATTTCAGGGATAAAAATGTACGGTAACTCTGTATTAACAGAGTTTATCTGTATTATGTTAGGTTGGTCTGATTGCAAGCCTCGTGAAAATTTTAATCGTAAGTATTTGTTACGTTACAAGGTTGTGCAATAAACTCGTCAGCTGGGACATTTTCAGCTGGTGCTTGATAACAATGAGTGTTATTGATGTCATAGTCATATGTTGAGTCATTAGAATAATCTTGATAAGTATATTCTTGGGTTTCATTATTTTCATAATGGTTATTATATTCGAATTGATAATGGTTATTATACTCGAATGGATTTTCAAATTCAATAGGTGTATTATCGACACTTTGGGTAAATAATTCGGTGGTTGTATATTTTGGTTTATTTATGTTCGTAAATTTTGAGCCTTGATTAGATATTCTTGAAAAACCTGAACTGGTATCCATAGGCTCGGGCTTTTGTTGTTGATTATAATTTGCATGAAATTTTTGGGGCTTGAATGGTGGATTTTGGAAATTGTTTCTCATGAATTGAGGTTGTGACTGATTAGGTCGAAAATTATTTTGATTAGGATACATTGGGTAATTTGGACGATTTGGACGCCATTGATTGAAGTTTGAATTTGTTGGTCTTAATGGTGGGTGGAAATTATTATTGTTATTATTATTATTCCATGGTCTAAAATTTGGCATTGGGGTTGGTACAGAATAAAACATTGGTCTATAATTATTATTATGAGAAGAATTATTCATTGGTTTATTTGGAACAATTTTTTGTGCAGGTTTATAAGTTTGCATATTAAGATTGTTACTGCGTTGTGTTGAATAAAGAAAGTTTTCTTTCTTTAATTACTAATCCCATTGCTCTTTCTAGACTATTCGGGTCTCTTAGACGAACATTAGTTTGTAAATGCGGAGGTAAACTACGTAAAAATGTTTTAAAGCAAGATCATCATAGCTTTCTAACCTTATACATTTTCCTGCATTAGTGATATTCATAGAGTTTAATTTTGAAATAATTAAAGATCTAGAATCTTGACATCGCATGCCAAAATTATAAGGACTTTCGCCTTTAAATGGTCTTAAATTAATTAAATCTTGAATTAAACAATCTAGATTTCTTTGATCGCCAAAACTTAATCTTAAGGATTCTTTTACACTTTCCCAAGTTACTAGTTCGATTCTTGAACCTATGAGCATTAGTGCTCGACCTGTTAATCTCCCAATTATAGCTCTTAAAATAAATTTTCTTAGTACTTCGTTATTATCAGTACTAAAGGTAGAATGTACAAATTCACAATTATTTATAAATACGTTTAAAGTATGTGGATCACCATCATAATGTGGAATAAAATCAATTGCGAGCTTTAATAGATTGTAATCAGTAGCCATTGTTACTGTATTATCTTTTTCTAAAAATAGATTTTCTAATAAAATAGCGATATCTTCGATATTGCTCATAAAATGTGAATTAAATAATTAGTAGTCTTGTCTTTTAACAGCATAAAAGACTTGTAAATTAATAAAATTAAAATTGTATTACTTAGATTATCGATTGTCAATTTCCGCAGTAAATATAAATATTGTCAAATATATATATTGGTTAAAATCAATGGAAAATGGTAAATGGAAATTGCACTTACATAAAAATTATCTTCATCCTTAACTAGGGTGCCTATAGGTAGTGGTCGATTTTTGACTGCCGTCCAGGACTTCTGTAGTAGGTTGCGGGGGTGAAGATTTCCTTGCTTGGGTCGGACGATGCTTGTTCCTGCGGCTGATATCCTCTCAACCGTTCCCGTCGCTTGGTTCTTCTTTTAACACTTCGGTGACTGAGTTATTCGAATTTCCCAATTAATCGTTCAAACGAAGAAATCGATGTTCGATACACCAATTTTCGGGAATCCTACCGACTGCGCCAATTATGTCGCCTCTCGTGTTAAGCCCATTTTTAAAAACAACTCACAACTACTACAGGGTCTATATATTACTTTAACTTGACAAAATACAGATCTAAAGATGCAGACACTTTGCAAGCTAATACAGAACTAATATATGACAATATAAGACTGATGAAGGTTAATATAAGACAAACAATAATTACGAATCTACTTCTATTTATAAGGTAAAAGATGCTGAGCTGGCTTGCAGATTCAGCAGGTGCAGATGTGCTACGTCGGATGGTCTGTTCCCATAACTTGCATGTGTTTGTTTATTTTTATGCTCCGACTGTTTTATAGTTTTCTTAGTCTAACACTCTGTTAGTGTCCCTCATTTTATGTTTGTTTTATAAAGTTAAGTGTCTGCTACATTTGTGCTAGGCCTACTAGATAAACATTCGTTTCTACTGATATTTTGGAAACATTTCCTTTTTTCTAACCTCAAAATGGCCACATGCTTAAAGTGCAACATCTTCGAAAGTAATCTAAACCTAATTACCGAATATGACAGCTGCCAAAGAAGCATCCATAAAAAAGTGTGTTCTAATTTAAACGCTTCTGAGATAAAAGTGGTCGAACTGAAGGATAAACGCCCTTGTGATGACTGCTTCAGCGGTCTTCTCTGTGTTCCCAAACTACTTAAAGCAAATGATGGCCTTAGGTCTGAACTCAAGGCCGAAATCAGAGCAGGTCAATTATCCACCCAGCATGATACCTCCTTACCTCCAGTGTTGGGCCAGGATGGTATGTTCACGGAGCTTTAGGAACTCCAAAAAAAGGTCTAACAATTTGATGATCTTCAATTATTCTGTAAATGGTAAAAATCAGGATAACGTTGAGCAACTTGTGGCAGAAGTATTGGGAGAGGCAACAAAGGTTGTTAGTGCTACTCGGGCTCTAAAGGTCGTTTTGTTTCAGAACTTAAATGTTAATAGTATCCTTGCCAAAAAGTCCAAGTTAAATGGACGCAAAATTTTTATTAGCGCTGACCTCATTGCCAACTGACCAGAATAAAAAGCACGAACTTCTGAGAAAAAAAGAAGCTGGAGAAGACAGTTTGCTTTTGAAATACGTCCAGGGAGTTCCTACTATAGTTTCGGCAAAAAATGAATGTTGTTTCCAAGAATTGCACTATCTACTATCAAAATGTACGAGGTATGAGAACTAAACTTAACCTACTTCGAGATATATCTTTATCGTCATTTTACGACATTCTCATTTTTGCTGGGAAATGATTTTTTGGACGGGGAACTTGATTTGTTTGGTTACACGATTTATCGTAAAGATCGATCGCAAGCATCAACAGCTGTAAGAGGGTTTTTTTTTTGTTGTTGAGGTGGAACGCTCATGCTCGCCTAGACTAGTTCTTGTGTCTAAGGCAGTGTGGGACTCAGTTGCTCTCGCAAGTGCCTACCCACCAAAACCACCCCGATCCTTCCTCCTCCTCATCCTAAATCCTGAGCTGCCCACCCTGGAACTGCCTTCCGGTATTACTTCAGGGAGGGTTTGTTTGGTATGAAGAGGATACTATTTCTTATCGTTTTAAATTTGTGTGTCTCTCTTCGGTCTCAGCTTTGTTTGTTCATCTCCTTTCTCTTTGCAGACATCATTATCATGCAGAACCTCTTTACAGCCTCCCAGTTTTCCCTTGTCTCCAGCATCCTGTTGACTATGTTCTCCGGTGTTACGTTGCCTAGCTTCTGCTCCAATATTCTTTCCTGTTCCCATTTGCCGCATTCAAAAATTGTATGTTCCACAGTATCTCTCATTCTGCAGTATACGCATTCGTCCGTGTTACTGAGATTAAATCTATGCAGATATGCCTGAAAACTTCCATGTCCCGTTAGACACTGTGTCACAAAGTAGTCTACTTCGCCCCATTTTCTATTAATCCACGGCCTTATGTCGGGTATCAGCCTCTTGCTCCAGCTACCTACCCTGTTCTCATTTTCCCATGTTTCTTGCCACTTTGTAATCGCATGCTCTTGTGCGATCTCTTTTCTTTCCCTATGTTGCATTCTGTTTTGTTCTTCTGGTAATATATGTATAGGGATTGTTCTAGCTATTACTAACAGAGCTGCAGTAGATGTCGTTCTATAGGCGCTCGTTATGCTAATCGCTGTCTTTCGCTGTACTCTCTGTAACATGTCTGCATATACTTTCTTTTCTGTGGCCCTTTTCCATATTTCTGAACCGTACATTACAATCGAATGTATAACGTAGCATAGGATTCTTCGGGAGTTCTCCTTTGGCCCTCCTGTTTTAGGCATTAGTCTCACTAGATTTCCCAATGCCTTACTCGATTTTTCTACGATTTTTTTAATATGTGTACCCATTGTCATTTCTATCCAGATATACTCCAAGGTATCTTATATGTTCCTGTGTGGTTATTGGAGTTCCCTCTAGGGTTACTGTGGCGGTTTTTAACTTTCGCCCTGCTGCCAATAGGACCGCCTCTGTTTTCTGTGGTGCTAGCTTCAGACCTCGACTTGTCATCCATTTCGCTATATCTTGCAATACTTTGTTAGCCTTTTCTTCCATGTCTTTCGCATGCTTTGATACTACAACCATTCCAAGATCATCCGCGTATGATATGAGTGTGACTCCTCTTGGGACTGGCAGCCTCAGAACTCCGTCGTAGTACAAATTCCATAGTATAGGCCCCAGCACAGACCCTTGTGGAACACCGCAGGACATATGCAGGTCGCGGCTTTTTCCTATTAGAAGGAACCTTTCTTCCAGATAGCTTGCTATAATGTTATATAGGTATGGCGTCACATTTCTTCTTTTCAATTCACCTAAAATTCCTTGCCAGGGTGCCGAGTTGAAGGCCTTTTGAACATCAAGGGTGATCATTATGCATCTTTTTCTGGTTGTTTTTTCTTTCGCATCGTCCGCTATTTCCCTGACCCTCTCGAGTGCATCTATCGTTGATCGTCCCTCCACGAATCCATATTGTTCTTCCGAGAGGCCTCCTGTTCTTGCTATTTCTTTTTTTAGCCTGTTACCTATAAGATGCTCATATAGTTTTGCCGCTACATTCAGTAGGCATATGGGTCGATATGCTTTCTCACTCTTTGCAGATTTATCTTTCTCTAGTAAGACCAGTCTTGCTACTTTCCATTCCTTTGGGAATACCTCTGCTGCGAGAAGTTGGTTAAGGGTTGCGAGATATGTGCCCGTATGTGTTTTTATCACGGCTTTGAATATTTCTGCTGGTATCCCATCAGGCCCCGGTGACTTCCCATCCTTTAGCTTTTTATTTGCCTCGAGCAGTTCTTGCGTCGTAAATTTTGGTATTGTCCCGTACTTTGTTGGCAGTTTCACCCATTTTTTGACTTGGTGTTCCGGAAAAAGTTTCTTGGCAATTTCGAGTTGTTTTTCATCCGTCAGGTTTACTACTGGTTTGATATTAAGCTTCTTAGTTACGATGCGGTATCCCATACCCCATATGTCATTTTCCACTTCTTCCACTACCCTTTTCCATGCACTTTCCTTGGCCCTCACGATAGCTTTTTTTAGGACAGTTCTCGCATCCTTATAAAGTTCCTTACAAATTATTTTTGGGAATTCTTCTCCTCGTTTGTTCACAATGGCTAACGTTCTTTTTCTATTTATGCACTTTTTTCTTTTCTCGGCTATCTCCTTGGTCCACCAATATACTGGTCTCCTATCCGATCTTCGTTGTTTACGTGGCATTACTTTATTGCATGCGTTTTGTATTACATCCGTTAGCTCTTGCGTGTTTAATTTATTGTTTCTGTTTTTTATTTGTTTTTCAACTTCATGTTTTAATTGAGACAAACGATCTTTTTTAAATAGCCAGCCTTTTTGGTGTAATTCCTCTTCTCTTGTTTTATCCGGGATGCTATCAAATAGTACATCGTACCTTATATGTTGATGAGTACTTCAGCTTTCTTCCTCTATAACTGTCCATTCTACCACCCTCTTTGCGATTTTTTTAGTACAGAATGTAATGTCTATATATGACTCGCTCGAGCCTCTTATGAAGGTGGGTACGTTTCCCCGGTTTTGTACTATCAAGTCTTCCTCGGCAAGCCACTCCGCCATTATTTCTCCTCTTCTATCTTGAATCCTAGATCCCCACTCGTAGGATTTGGCATTAAAATCTCCCCCCACTAAAATATCTTTATTATGAGTCTTCATACTGGCCCTTAGTTCTGTCAGGAACGCCGTGAACGTATCTATATTTACATTCGGGTATATATATAACATCCATATACAATCATGCAAACGGTTTCGATCCATACGAAACCTGAACCGCATCCTGATGTCTTCACCTGTAACTGACTATTTAATACCTTAATTGCTACGTCTTTTTTATTGTCTGTTATCCACTGTGCCTCTAGTACTTTCTTTTTATTAGGCTCTGCCATGATAATTATATCTGCCCTTTGTTCCTCAGCAAATTTATACGCCAAATCCATAGCTTGTTTCCCTCTGTCGATATTTCCCTGCAAAATCGTGATTTTTTCTATTATGTTCGTGAAAGCCTCTCCTTATTCTCCTTCTCTACTCTTACGAGCTGTCTATATTTGGGGCACTTCATAGATTCTGCTTTATTACCATTCTCCTTACACATGTAGCACTTGTCCTGGTTCGTACATTCTTTTCTTTTGTGGCCTGTTTCTCCACATTTGAAGCATTGGTTTCCCGCCTGTTCCTGTTAGCACTCTTTCGAGATGTGCCCCATTCTTCGGCATTTATAACACCTGATAGGGTTATTTATCTCCCTTACTCTCCACCGGTCCCATCCAGTCCCTATCCTTCGTTTCGCCAGGATTACTTTAGCCTCACTCTCTTCCAGTGATACAAAAGCATATTTCACTCCATTTATGTTAGCCTTGTCCGCTACTCGAGGTTGAAAATTTACCTGCTTCTCTGTGTTATTGTATAACTCTTTATTTAGGACTTCATTAACTTCTTTGGCTGTAACTGTTTCGTCTATGTCTAGTATCATTATAGATTGATTTTTTTGTTTTGCATCTGTAAGAGGGGTGGGTGGTGTGCTGATCGCAGTTCATGACAGTGTTTGCAGTTCCAGAGTTGAAGTTTATCCGGACATTGAACAGATTTTTGTGGTGGTGGGCACTGGCGGCTGTAAGTGTATAATTAGCAGTGCCTATATACCTCCCAAATCGTCTTCAACTGCGTATACAAAATTGGCCGAGAGCATTGATGCGATCATTGAGGAGTTACCAGGTCTAAAGTTAACAATCGTGGGTGACTTCAATCTCCCTAACGCACAATGGTCTGGTGACGACATGGGCTCGACAGCGGTTTCCATGGTTAGTGCTTCTGCTCTGGAGGCGAAGTGCACTGAGCACTGATCAATTTTATAACTTTTTGGATCAAGCAATAGAGTTGTTTGTGTCTAAAAAGATCATCATCGCGCAAGTTTCCTGTTTGGTATTCTCTACAACTAAAGGAAATAGTTTTTAAGAAAAAGGTGTGCATTCTAAATACAAACAGAGTGGTTTGCACTCGGATTATCTGGAATTCTCTAGATTGAGGGCTGGCTGTAAGAGACTTTCTCATGAGTGCTACCAAAATTTTATTGATTGCACTGAGGATAGCATTATTACCAACCCGAAATCTTCCTGGATTTTTTTTAACGCTAAGCGTAAGCATTCCTTATGATATGTCATATGGTGACCTGAAATGCAATAAAATGATCTTGCTATTGCAAATAGTTTTGCAGATTTTTTTTCCATCTACTTATTGTGATACACAATGCAATGTGTCAGACCAAGTTTCCAGCAACAATGTAAATATTTGTAGGATACAGGGGAAAAACGATCTAAACGCCATTTTCCATAGGAAACTTTTATTATTGATTTCACAGAAAATTTTATTCTTGACAAAAGTTGGTGCTTGGAAAAAAACTAATTTTGACAATGCTAAATTAAGGATAAGTTATACAGGGTTCTTAAAAGATACAAAAATGATGATTAAAAAAACAAAAACTTTGGAATATCCGAATACCTTCTACAGAAAAAATAAAGCTCTTATTAAGATAAAAATAAAAGTCAAATACAATTTTTTCCAAAAGTGGACAGTTGCGCAGAAAACCCATGTCAATTATTGAAAAACCCCTCTTTTTCTTAATGTTGTCCTTATTTTCTTCAGCAACGATGCACTTTTGAAAAAAATGGTATTTGCCCTTTATTTTTATGTTAATAGGAGCTTTATTGTTTCTGTAGAAGGTTTTCGGATATTCCAAATTTTTTGTTAACCATCATTTTTGTATTTTTTAAATAATATATGTCCTTAATTTAGCATTGTCAAAATTAGTTTTTTTCCAAGAACCAACTTTTATTAAAAATAAAATTTTCTGTGAAATCAATAATAAAAAAGTTTCCTATGGGAAATGGCGCTTAGATCGTTTTTCCCCTGTACCCTTCATTTCTAATATCAGTTATTAAGATTTCGGACATCAGCTGAGTTCTTTGGATTGAAATGAATGAAATGAAATGAAATGCATTTATTAATCCAAAGATCACAATAAAGGATATAGGACACGTCACAAAGGTCTTAAGAACTAAGAAAACTAAAAACTACCAAATACTAAGACACACTTGCAGTAACAGCATCCTCATAACTAAAATTGTAGTTAATAAATTCATCAATACTATAGAAAGCGTTGTTTAATAATATACGCTTTAAAATGGTATAGAATTCATTATTGCTAAGTTCTCTTATGTTATTTGGAATTTTATTAAACAGTATGGTACCAATGTAATAAGGGTTTAATTTGTACAATTCTAGGCGATGAAGATCATGTTGTAGGTTGCTCCCAAATCTTGTATTATATTCATGGTAAAAGTTTTATGTTCTAAACATACGAATATTCTGTTTTACAAATTTGAGTAACTTAAAAATATACAAAGAAGGCAAAGTCATTAAAGATTCATTTTTAAAAGTATTTCTGCATGATTGCCGATACCCAAGGCCAAACATTGCTCTAATAGCTCGTTTTTGCATTCGAAAGACTCTGATGGCAGCTGATGCGCCACCGCAGAGAATGACACCATAACGAATTATGGATTCAAAACATGAAAAATAAAATATTTTCAAAACTTCCCTGGTTAGGACTTGTTTTAGACGATTCAATGCAAAGCATTTGCTTGAACATCTTTTACAAATATTATTAACATGTTCTTTCCAATTCAACGACATATCAATGTAGATGCCCAGCAGTTTAAAGGATGTTACCTGTTCTATTGATCTATTATTTAATTTAATTAAGTGACTCTTTGTGTAGTTACTATTAATTGGATGAAATTGCAAAATATATGTTTTGTTTTGATTTAATGTAAGCCTATTTAAATTGAAGTAATGGGATAGTTGATTAAGATTGTGTTGCAAGTTATTTGTCATTTCAAGTTCACTGGACTCTGTTGACAGAACTGATATGTCATCAGCAAATTCACAGTGATATGTTGTCAAACAGGTCGATAAATCATTAATATACATTAGAAACAGTAAAGGGCCCAGAACACTTCCCTGTGGAACGCCAAACTTGACATCTAGCTGCGCAGACTCAGACGCTTCAAAAAGAACAAATTGTTTACGGTTTTTTAAATATGTCTTTAACAAATTATGACAGTTTCCACGAATACCGTACTCATATATCTTCTGCAGTAAAAGATCATGATCTACGCAGTCAAATGCCTTGGTTAGGTCGACAAACAGTGCTATAACCTTGTCATTCGCATCTAGCCTTTTATATATAGTATCTCAAATCGAACATAATGCTGTAGTAGTTGATTTTTTGTTGCGAAAACCATGCTGCGTGGGTGATAATATGTTGAAGCTTTCCAGAAAGTTAACCATACGTTTCAAAATTATTTTCTCAAAAATTTTTGAAAATATGGACAATAGTGAAATTGGACGATAATTTACAATGTCTTTACAATCTCCTTTCTTAAATAAACAAATGATTTTTGAAACTTTCAGAAAATCTGGAAAAACACCTTGAGAAAAACATAAATTTAGCAAGTATGTTAAAGGTCCACATAACTGTTTACTACAATACTTTATAATAGAGGAGGAAAATTCATCATGGCCACTTGAATTAGAATTTTTCAAATTGTTTATTGATTCACTCATTTCACTTTCAGTCACCCTATACAAATAGATTGATTTATCAGTAAAAAAGTTTAAATTTCTTCCATGGCCATCAATATTATCAAAAGATTGTTGTTTGTCATATAATTTTCTAGGAATGTCAGCAAAATATGAATTAAATTGTTCAGCTATGTCCCCTGAATTTGTATACGTAATACCATTATTTATAATACAATTAGTTTTATTTTTTTGATTGGTTTTTATTGTATTATTTATTAGATTCCAGACTGTTTTTGATTTGTTATTAGAATAGATAATTTTGTTGTCATAGTATTTTCTTTTTGCAGCCCTTAACAAACGCCTATAAATAAGTTTATATTTTTTATAAAATTCCAAAGATGCTAAACCTCTTTTTACCTTTGCATGTAGGTTTTTTAAGTTTTTGGATGATGTTCTTAAACCTAATGTTAACCATTGTTTGCAATTAAAATCTGATTTTCTTTTTCTTACATATCTAAAACTAATATTATAGTAATAATCCAAAGTTCCAATAAAAATAGAAAACATATCATTTATATCACTACCTCCATTGTAGAGTTCTGACCAACATTCAGCCTTTAGAAAATTTAGGAAGGTGTTTTTGTTTTTATTTGAGAAAGATCTTGCTAAGTAAGTTGCATGTGAGATGTCATTAATGTAGGCAAATTCCATTTTTTGAAATGTATGGTCAGATAGATAGATGTATTTTCAGCTACAATACAGGCAATGAGGCTGTCATTAAAATTTGTACAAATATAATCTATGGCTGTAGAAGATATGGCGGTAGTCCTAGTTGGTTCGTTAAAAACGGGGGTTCTATTAAAAGAATAAAGTATATCCAAAAGTTCATTTTTGTCATTATTATCTTGAAAAAGATTTATATTAAAGTCACCAACAACAACCAGTCTGCAAAAAGGATACGCTTCACATATACATGACAGACACTGCTCAAACTGATGAAAAAAATCATCCTTTGGTCCCAAAGGTGAACGATATAGGCATAAAATACATACATTTATATAGTTGACACATATCCTAATACAAGCACACTCAAAAACAAACTCAATGCAAAACTTGTGAACGGCATCTACCTGACTAAATTCTAAAGTGTTTTTAGTTAAAATTAATACGCCGCCGTGTTTATTAATTGTTCTATTACAATAATCCGCTATTTTAAAACCATTGACATTAAGAAAATCAATTTCACTATCCAAACAACAACTTTCAGACAAACATAATAAATCTAAATTTTCTTCTTCCAAAAACACTTCAACCCATTCTATTTTGTTCTTTAGAGATTGGATATTTTGGTGGGCAATTTTGATAGTTTCATAGCAAGCCGGTGACATATCCCTAGCCTGAGATTTATCACTGATCATACTATACTTTATTGGGCCCACAGAATTGCTTGGTGACTGAACATTTTGGTGAATTAAATTAATATTTACACATCGGTTATCCAAATTTCTTTTTAAATGTTTAGCAGTGTCTGAATGTTTATTTGTTAAAAATTCCCATTATAATTCACATTGTTTCTAAATCTGACTAGACGTCTTTTGTAAACAGGGCAATTGGTGTCTCTTGCGGAATGGTTGTTTCCGGGTATTTTCAGTTTTTTTACAGTTCGGGCATTTTAAGTTTCTTTCTTCACAGTACTGTGCACTATGCTCACCTCCACATCTAAAACAACAATCTTTTCCTGTGCAATATTTTACTACATGGTCAAAACCACAGCATTTAAAGCACATGGCTAAATTTAAATGTTCTTGAACAAACACGGTAACTAGGTCAAAGTAAACGGTGCCTCTTTTCAGGAAGCATTTGGCGATATTCGGAGATGTTTGCAAAATCCAATTTTCTTTACTTGGATTTCTACACTGTCGCTTTGTTATTACCTTCATCTTATCCTTATTATTACCTTTGTTTGCAGTACCTCAGTGATATCAGGATTTAATCGCTCTAGCTCCTCTAAAAATTCGTTATCGGAAAACCCTGTTATCATGATCATTGGGTCAGATGATTGAGTTTCCCTAAACTTTATTTTGTCTATGTTTTTTATAGCTTCTTTTAATTTTTCTTGCTGGTTTTTATCATGACTTTCAACTATAATTGCACCGTTTTTGGATTGCCTGATGTTTTTAAAACCGCCTCCTACATCTTTTATATTTATTTGTTGTTTAAATGACTTGAATGTTTCCTGTGGGGTGTCTGTATTGTCCAGATTTATTATCGTCTCGCGTTTTTTTGTTGTTTTTGGCGTTATCCATTCTTCTTTCTTAAAAGTATTTTTTCTTCAAACGTCAGTAAATCCGTCATTACTCGACTATGTAGGCGGCCGTGAAGTTTCGTTTTTCCTCCGCCGGAGCTTTACTTTTCACTTTTCCGCCGGCGGAGGTAAAAGTGTTGTCATAGCAACATAGATACAATACAAACAGACAAGAAAATAAGCGTCAACAACTCAAGATTTATTAAAGTACAATTTGTATTTATCATTCAATTTGTGACTGCATTTCTAAAAATCACTAATTTAGGAACAAGTTGGTTATTATTTAATCGAACTTACTCAATAACTGCTTATCAATACGGAATTAAAACGCAATCGGAGACGCAATCTTAAAAAAATTATTATTGTTGACAGTGTCCACTGACAGCTTTATGTCACATTACTATAGCAACTACCTGTGCCTTCACCGACACCGGTCTAAGCAGCCTTGCGAACCCACTTATCTTTAATAATAATTAGATATTATTACTATTAAAAAGAGATGTTTTGCATTAATTTGTCGACATTTGAAGAAAAAACAGCATATTTTATTTGGAGGAAAAGTTACTTTTCATGGCTTGCTCTCTATTACCAGCCTCACTCCGTTCGGCAGTTAAACACGAGCGCGCCATGAAAAGTATCACTTTTCCTCCATATAAAATAATATACTATTTTCTTCAAACGCCAGTAAATCCGTTATTACTCGACTGTGTAGGCGGCCGTGAAGTTTCGTTTTTCCTCCGCCGGAGCTTTACTTTTCACTTTTCCGCTGGCGGAGGTAAAAGTGTTGTCATAGCAACATAGATACAATACAAACAGACAACAAAATAAGCGTCAACAACTCAAGATTTATTAAACTATAATTGGTATTTATCACTCAATTTGTGACTGCATTTCTATAAATCACTAATTTAGGAACAAATTGGTTATTATTTAATCGAACTTACTCAATAACTACTTATAAATACGGAATTAAAACGCAATCGGAGACGCAATCTTAAAAAAATTATTATTGTTGACAGTGTCCACTGACAGCTTTATGTTACATTACTATAGCCAAAGATTTAAATCCTTGACTATAGCAACAACCTGTGCCTATTCACCGACACCGGTCTAAGCCGCCTTGCGAACCCACTTATCTTTAATAATAATTAGATATTATTACTATTAAAAAGAGATGTTTTTGCATTAATTTCTCGACATTTGAAGAAAAAACAGCATATTTTATTTGGAGGAAAAGTTACTTTTCATCCATATAAAATAATATACTATTATCTTCAAACGTCAGTAAATCCGTCATTACTCGACTGTGTAGGCGGCCGTGAAGTTTCATTTTTCCTCCTCCGGAGATTTACTTTTCACTTTTTCGCCGGCGGAGGTAAAAGTGTTACCATAGCAACATAGATACAAACAAACAACAAAACAAGCGTCAACAACTCAAGATTCAAGAATTATTAAACTAAAATTTGTATTTATCACTCAATTTGTGCACTGCATTTCTAAAAATCACTAATTTAGGAACAAATTGGTTATTATTTTATCGAACTTACTCAATAACTGCTTATCAATACGGAATTAAAACGCAATCGGAGATGCAATTTAAAAAAAAATAATTATTGTTGACAGTGTCCACCTGTCCACTGACAGCTTTATGTTACATTACTATAGCAACAACCTGTGCCTATTCACCGACACCGGTCTAAGCCGCCTTGCGAACCCACTTATCTTTAATAATTATTATTATTACTATTAAAAAGAGATGTTTTTGCATTAATTTGTCGACATTTGAAGGAAAAACAGCATATTTTATTTGGATGAAAAGTTACTTTTCATGGCTTGCTCTCTATCAACAGCTTCACTCCGTTCGGCTGTTAAACACGAGCGCGCCATGAAAAGTATCACTTTTCCTTCATATAAAATAATATACTATTTCAATACCTTTCAGTAAATGATCTAAAAAGTAAACAAACCATGTCCCGCCCATTATGGTTTATAACCGCTGCTCGCTATAGTCGAGTCGCATTTTAACATTCAACCTTGACGGCAGCCAAAATGATTACTGTCACGAGACACTCGTCAGAATTCCCGTTTCGAGTGTCTCGCTACCGCGACAGTAATGATTTTGACTGCCATCAAGGTCGAAGGCTACAAATGCGAATACAGACCTCAAATTCATTCAAAGAAGGGGGATTCTTCCCCCTTAATATTTATCTATGCTTTAAACCTAAACTAATGATATTTGTACCATTATTTTGCCTCACGTACCATGAGTATTTTATGTACCATTTAATACGATTTTGTACCATTTTATACCTTTATTCTTTATAATGTTAGGTTGTTGAAACACGCATACACATGTGGTGTTTATTCTTAACAAACTCCCAAACTCGGTATTCGAAGCTGCGAACTGGATCAAGTCCAACTCCAAGGGAGAGTGACGTGTGATCAGTGAGCAATCATATTTCATTATACTCCATACCATTACCCATTGCCATTGTTTATATATTTAAAAGACAATGCCATTACCCTATTCCTGCATTAAATATTAATCTTTATCTATGCAATATGCATTCCTGTTCCACTTGTACAATGGCTCTTGTCCTCTATTGAATCATAGCAGAATTACAATGAATAGTTTCTGCGGTAGGATCCTTCTGAAACATCATTGAATAATAATACTAGGGATAATTAGTAGACTGCTTTTAGATGTTTCAAAATAATTTAATAAGATATTTTTCTCTACATATGTTTCGGGTTGATGAGGCCTTTATCAAGGGTAGTTGTATACTAAAATCTAAATTGTTATATCCTACTACTAAACCGCCTGACGGTATTTTGTTTTTATTACACTGTCAATTATGCAGGTGTTTAAAGAGCAAGTCATTTGGTGTTTCGTATTTAAAATGTCTGTTTTTGTGACTTTTGGATTTCTAGGTACTCCATAGCAGAATTAGGTGTAACACGTAACAGATAGGTAACTGAACTGCAATGCATTTGACGATTATTATAAATCAGAAGGCAAAGCATTTTATATTCAAAAGCCGATATCACAGCTTATTGTTAGCTGTGTCAATACGAAATCTAATGAAGATGAAAATGAAATCGAAGTTCAAAACACAGAGGAAGATTATTTTTCATTTACTTGAGTGATTGATATAATGTGTCTATCATATACATATAATACGTATATGGTGTCTATACATATATTTAATACTCTAAATATATGTGTCTATAAAGCTCAGGACTCGTCAGGCGGGACGACTCTGGGGGATATTTTCAAAAAAAGGACTGCTCGCAGACACAGGACTTATCGTTGCCCGTACCTAATCATAGGGCTTCAGAGTTGCGTAATCATCACATTGTTGACAGAAATGTCTAACATTGCACTTCACACGCATGGCCCTGCACTCGCTTCGCTCGCTACGGGAGCACAACCAACAGAAACTAACCAAAACCCAAAACTAATTCACGGCAGGCCCCAAATAAAAATTGTTTTTTCATTCACGTTGATTGATTCATATAATGTTCTTATAATTTGTTTTCATTTTTTGGATGAACGTTTTTATATAAAAGCTCTCCTATCTACCCTCTATGCATGTAATCCCACTGTAAGTACCATAAACTGAAATATTTGTTTTTTTATGGCAGGGGCACACACACTAAAGGGAGACCTATGGCGCTCGACGAGCGGTGTGTGTGTGCGAAGATGTTGATTGACACGGCTCTTGAATATTTGTAAGTTGTAATTAATGGAAAACAGATGTTCTGAGAGTGAGTTCCACAGTGATGCAGTGCGCCAAACAAAGGAGTTCTTGTAAAGCGATGTTCTAGGTGTTTCCAGTTGTACAACGAACTAGTGCACTCTTGCCGTCTGTCGCGACTGTCTGACAGGAGCTGTCAGGGGCGGGATGAGGCGGACCAAATCCTGGGAACATCTGCCGTGAAGTATCTATAAAACAGAGATATATCGGCTACATGTCTGCGATGTTCAAGACTATCTAAATTCTGGGTTAGTCGACGAGACGCACAGCTCTCTTCTGAATGGATTCCAGCAGCTTTAGAGTGTGCTTTGGTGCGGCACCCCAGATATGTGAGCAATATTCTAAGCACGGTCTTATTTGCGCTTTGTAGAGCAAGAGCAAATGCTGCGGTGTATAGAGTTTTTTGTTGCGAAATAGCGTACCAAGCTTCTGGGAGGCTGATTTTGCGATGTTAGCAACGTGGTCATGCCAGGACATATTGCTGTTTACCGAGACCCCCAGCAGTCCGATTAACGAGGATGAAGGAATGGTCGATACTGCCAGAGCCCGCTGTATTGGCCCTCTTGGTAAACGTGGCAGCTTGGGTCTTTGCTGAATTGAACTGGACCAAATTTCGGTCACCCCAAGTTTTAACTTTCTCCAGGTCTTAATTAATTGCTGTAATCTGCTCCTGTCTGCGGTGATGAGTCTCAGTCGCTGGTAAGGGTTTTTCTGATCTAAAGTGGGAGACAAGAGTACTGTCATCTGCAAAACTGTAAACAGGATTATTTGTTTTGGTCAGCAGATCATTAATATAGATGAGGAACAGAGTTGGTGAAAGTATTGCGCCCTGAGGCACGCCCGCGTTGATGGTGAATGTGTCCGAGATGTGTCCATCGACTGCAACGTGCAGAGATCGGCTCTTAAGGAAACTGGCAAGCCAGCTGCAGAGAGAGGCTGGCAGTCCGAAGGACGGTAGTTTGTTGAGCAGTCCGTCATGCCAAACTCTGTCGAATGCCTTTGAAATATCCAATGCAATCGCTCGAGACTCTCCGTAGTTCTCAATTGCCCTACTCCATATATGAGTGACATAGAAATCATAACTCCTCTCGATCTCTCTTTGCGAAAGCCGTATTGATTATCGCTGATTATTTTGTTGTTCTCGAGGTACTTGAGTAGTTGCTGATTGACTACACGTTCCATGACTTTGGATATTATTGGAAGCAAGGCAATTGGACGATAGTTTGCTTGCCTTTTTTGGAACAGGTTGCACTCTAGTGACCTTCCAATAAGATGGGTAAATCCCTTTTCCGTAAGACAGAGAAAAAAGCCTGGAAAATACGGATGTTAGTTCGTTGGCGCGGTTCTTTAACACGATGGCAGGTATTCCGTCCGGTCCTGATGCCTTTTGCGTATCTAGTTCTTTAAGGATTTTACGAATATCACGGTGATGAAATTTGACTTCTACCATGGTAGTGTTAATGTTCGATATGGTGGGGAGAGTCTTGCCTTGGGAGACGTCTAAGTCCCGGCGCCCACAGAAAAGATGGGGCGGCGACGCGTCGCGGACGTGGCAGAGACGCGGTAAGGACGTAGGCGCGGTTAAGATCTTTCTATACTATTGCCATCATATAAACACGAATTTTCTTCTATTAATTCAATTAAATGCACGTTAAGTTCGGAGTCGCCCATTTTAAACAAGTGTCTCGCCTCTTCAATGAGCCTCTGGAGACTAAAAAGAAACGCGGCTCGGTCGCGAAAAGACATGTCTCGGCCTGACTTCCCTTATTAGCGTTGCCTCTTTTCTTTATATGGTGAATAACTAAATTAAGTCGCGTCCGCGCCACGTCCCCGTCCGACGTCCGCGCATCGTCTCTTCTGTGGGCGTCGGGCCTAAGGTAGAGTGCGAAGAAAACATTTTGGCGAGCATGTTTGCTTTTTCCTTGGCTGTAGTTGCCGTGATGCCACGTTCGTCTGTCAAAGGTGAGAGAGACGTTTCTGTAAAGTTGTTACTTACTGCCTTTGCTACCGACCAGAAATTCCTGGAGCCACTGGGGCATTGCAAAAGATTATTCCTGATCCTTTGATTCTGTTTGTCCTTAGTTTCGTCGATAACACGCTTGCATTCGTTTCTCGCTTCGACAAAATAATTGCGATTTTCAGCGGTCTGATTTTGCTGTCAGTACTTGTAGGCTTGCTGTTTCCTACCCACAGCTCTTTCGCATCTTCTGTCGAACCAGGGCTTTCCTTTTGCTGGTAACTTGATGGAATTTGGGATGTATGCTTCCATTCCTGAGGAGATTACTTGCGTGATCTTTTCGCAGCAGACTGACGGGTCGTCAGCGCCAAAGCAGACGTCGAGCCAAGGAAAATCCAGGTAGAACTCCCTTAGATCGTCCCAGTTTGCAGAATTGTAATGCCAGATTTTGCGAGGCAATGGTGGATCCTTCTGTATGAGGGGCAATTCACAAACCGTAGTAATAAGTTTGTGGTCGGAAATACCTTAAAATGCCATCAAATTGGTTTTTTAAAAACCGTTAAATACCATTAAATGTAACGTCCCTGTACCATATTAATACATCCGGCAACACTGCCTAAACATGATCTAAGAGTTCTTCCATATTGAAAGCCATATGGATTCCTGCTCTGTTTCCTGTTTCCAATAACATTTTGCCCGTTCCCATGGTTAAAGATACTTAATATAAATATATCTTCTAGTCACTGTCACTATCAGAGGATTCTAAAACAGCAATGTCAATAATTAATCCATATTTATCAGTCCTTATTGTTACTCATACTCATTACCAAGCTCCATAAAATAATTCTGTGATGATCATACCACTCATACCAGAGTATAACAAATACTCGGATCATACGACCATACTGTGGAATACTGTCGATTATTAACATGAGTGTCTCTCGACAGTGATTGTTTTGGCTGCCACGCATTATAAAATCCTTTACACAAATAGAGCACTATATAAAAATCGGCCTCTCCTATTGGTCGATCCGCATTGCCCCCCGCTCGCTTCGCTTGCTACGGGGGCTCAAGAAAAGGAAACTAACCAGGTGCTAACCCAAACTAACCCAAGACATACCCAAAATCAATAAAAGAAACTGTTTAGAAACATAATCTTAAAAAAAAAATAAAAAAAAGCAACGGGGTTTGACCAGGTGAGTAGGTGAGACCCAACGATCTAAACCTCTACACCACGAGAGCTCTTGAGTGTGGGTTCTCATGGTGAAAAAAAAAGCGGAAGAACGGAAGAGCTTAGTTTACGCTTTTTTGGCGGAACGTCCCCTCGGTACATGCATCGATGACTTGACCTTGACCATTGACTTATATTGTATGACGTTTAACGGTTCATTACCACAAAGCAATTTTTTTTTGGTTTATTTGGGAAAAGGAAAAAAGCAATAGAAAGCAAAAAATACATAATGAGTGAAGAAAACAGTTAGTCCCTTTTATTAGTTATTTCAAGAACAAGGGCTTCACTTACCTACAAAACTGAGGAAAATCATAGAAAGCTATTAAATTTATATACTATTTATCTTAAAATTAAGAGAACTGAGAAAGGTACGCGAAGATTCTGGGTTAGAGGCATATTTATACATAATCAAAGACTGCTGTAATCTTTAGGTCAAAGCAAAACATCTGTGAAAAAAATCTGAAAAATCTCTGATCACCGGTTGGCGAACAGGGCGGGGAGACATTAAATGACGGATGACATTATTGACAGATGATAAAATCCGCAAAAAGTTGAGCCCAAGTTAACTTTTTGCGTATTTCAAAGTTAAATAGAAATTTGGCGACATGGCTGATTTTAAACCAATCAAATATACGGATTTCCGGTCAGTGTTACGCCAGTTCCGCTAAAAGTGTACCATGGGAACCCACACTGACAGAAAATGATTGGATCACGAAGACATACTGTAATACGAGATGGATCGACCAATAGGAGAGGTCGATTTTTTACATAGTGCACTATTTATTTATTTATTTAATTTAATTTACGGGTCTTACCCATTATTATACGATAATTTAGTAACAATAAATTATAACCTCAAACTAACTAAATTAGAAAATGAAAACATCAAGGTTAACTAAATTAGAAAATATACACATCACAAATTACAACTATCACAGAATAAAAAAAATTTTTATTAAATTAACGGCCGACAACATTAAACATGAAATTTCCTAATAAAACGCACAAAGTTCTTTTCCTTTACACTAAAGTCAATGTTAGGTGATAAATTATTAGCAAGTCTCACCGATCTCGATGTATTTTACATTAGTTCTACAGAATGATTGGAAAAATAACTGGTAAGACCGTGTATTTCTTGAAGGAACCAACATGCCAATAGACTGCAATAAATCTGGACAAAAAACAGTAGAGTAGAATTATATATATTATAAAGGTTTATTAGGTCTCTATGTTCTCTACATACTTTGAGAGGAGCAAGAGAAAATCTCTCATACAAAATACTATAGCCATAGTGGTAGCCCTCAGTTGGATGAATCCCTGCTTTGAAAGCCATATATCTTAAGAATTTTCTTTGTACTTGTTCAAGGCTATGAATATGGCACACATAAAGTGGATTCCAAACCGATGAAGCGTATTCCAACAATGGTCTGATTAAAGTACAATATAACAATCGAATAGCAGAAAGATTGGTAAAAATACCAATCAATACCCAAAGTCAAGAAAAATGCTGTTTAGAAACATAATCTTTAAAAAAAAGAGCGGGTTGCACTCCGGGAGTGCCGGCAGAAGTGAAAACTTCAACATTAACGTTGTGCATTTTTGAATATTTTGGAATTGTTATGTTAGAGAATAATTTCGCACGAATTGCTTTATTTGTTGGTATAAAAGTACTATCATTTATGTGGTAAAATACAATATTCATTTATTGCGCTATATTACATAAAAAATTTACACTTCAGAACTATTACAACCTCATCCCGTCCTCCCGGAATTCAATATCAAAAAAACGAAAAAAAAAATCTTTATTTCCAAAATTTTCGAATTTTTTTTTCCATTTTTGCCATCCCGGATCTCGTAGCTCAACTCCTTCGCATTTTAAGATCCTTTACACAAATAGTGCACTATGTAAAAATCGACCTCTCCTATTGGTCGATCCATCTCGTAATATGTCTTCGTGATGCAATCAAGTTCGTCAAGAGCTCTCGTGGTATAGAGGTTTGGACAGATGGGTCTCACCTGGACGGCCCGGGTTCAATCCCCGTTGCTTTTTTTTATATTTTTTTAAGATTATGTTTCTAAACAGATTTTTTCTTGATTTTGGGTATGTCTTGGGGTAGTTTGGGTTAGCACCTGGTTAGTTTCCTTTCCTTGAGCCCCCGTAGCGAGCGAAGCGAGCGGAGGGCCATGCGGATCGACCAATAGGAGAGGCCGATTTTTATATAGTGCACTATTTGTGTAAAGGATCTTATAATGCGCCGCAGGGTACAAATACACGGAAATTTTGAGGACTCTGTTACGGATTTTTTTGATTTATATTTATGGTTGGCAACACTGGATGGGCTTTTCTGTAATGTTTTAAAGAAATGCAATTTTGCAACTTTATTTAACTCTATTTTTCGCATTTCATTTTATTTTACCTTTTATTATTTCAGCTTTAGTTATGTTACAGCGTCCTAGTTCTTTTTCCTATGCTAGATAATGTCGTCTACTGCAGAAGGAATAGAAGGATACAGTTTGTTTATATTCTCTATAATAGTAATGTTTTTGCTATACGGATTTTTTCAAAAGAGACCGAAAGTTCAGGAAGATATGTTGAGTAATCATAATTTAGGTGATTTGAGTGTGTTGATCCAGAATAGACTGCGCAGGAGATATAAAGTTGAATTTGGTGAGTTTTAAAATAGTTCACTTTCAAATTTAAATATAACATATTTTTACTCTGATAATATAAATAAGTAAGTAAGTAAAATAAATGAATCCACCTAGAGACTAACCGGCGGCGTCCATATACCTGCCAGATGTTCGACTGGGATTCTGCGATGCCGTGCCATGTAGAGAGGCACAGAAGGCCTAGTCGATCATTGTGATAAACGTAGCTTTTCACACGATTGGTTCGCTTAAGCACGGTGGCATGTTTGAACGTATTTGAAGATTTCTTTGCATGCAGAATATTTATAATTTAGTTTAGTAAGCCTAGAGATGTCAAGTGATTATGAAGTAGACGTTGAACTATTAATTTATCTAGTTGAAGAGCGTTCCGTATTATGGGACAAGACATTAGATGAGTACAAAAATAAAAATTTAACCACCGCTGCCTAGAGAGAAATTTGCAATATACTCGGGGAGAAATATGAGAATGCTGACGAAAAAGAGCATGCAGAAATATGTAAGTACTTACCACAGACTTTTATGAAACCGGGAATAGAGCAAAACTCATTTAACTCCATGTAATCAAAATTAAACTGCATTACGAATTATTGTTGGCAAATTAATTCATAATGTAGTGTATTACAAAAAGACAAACACAAGGAAGAAGTACTGTGTGTACACAGTACTTCCTCTCCTTCATGTTCTTTAAACATCTATGCTGCAAATATAACAAGCTCAAAATACGTCATCGCCGCTTCATGATTTGCATTGACTGAATATGATCCTGCTATCAGCCGTGCCACATAAATTCACGCTGTGTGTGAAAAGGCGCAAAACGGTGTTTGATAAAAGCAAAAAATCCGGACCGGCTAAAATCTGTATTGTATGAAAGAGGCCTAAGGCCTCTTTCAGACAATACGGATTTTAGCCGGTCCGGTTTATTGTAGTCCAGTAGTGCATTAAACTAATTGTCACAAGGTTTTAATGCACCACTCACGTGAAAACCAATTAAACCGGACCGGCTAAAATCCGTATCGTCTAAAAGAGGCCTAAATGTGTCAACCAGTATTAGAAATTAATGCAGCAAAAAACATAAAAATGTTCATAACCATTATTAAATATTATAATAGTAATGCGAATATTTTCCTTATTGATATATTCATTTAGAAAACCAGTCTGTGAAGTAGCATTTAAAAAAGTCCCTCGTCGGAAATGTTTTATATTGCATTACATTTTATTATTTGGAATAAGACTATTCAACTTACTTCCAGATGGCGTTAGGCTTCTGCCAACTAAACAACTTAAGACTCATTTAAAAAAATTTCTTTTGCGGAATGCTTTCTTTTCACTTAACGAAATGTATGAAAATTTAAATAGCTGTACCTGATTTTCGAAATGTCGTGTTTGTCCAATTATTTTGAACTCATGGGTTTTTCCTAGTACATATTTTAATGCAGTTTTATATATTGAGATTTTAAATTTTATAATTGTGTATGTATGTGTGTGTGAATGAATAATCGTATGTATGTTTTTATTTTCTATTACACTTAGTGTTTTTACTTAATTGTTTTTTTTAGCTAATAGACTGAGCATTTCAGTATAAAAACTACCGTAAGATGTAATTGTTAGTTAAAATAATATTATACAGAATAATCTCTTTGTTAACTTTATGGATTTTTATACTAGTTTTAACATTACATATATAGGTATCTATTTTAATTTAAGATTATATTGTTCTGACGTGTGTAAGAAGTTTTGTAAGTTTTTTTTTAACTTCATTGTAACTTCCATAACATGAATAAATTCTATTCTATTCTATTCTATTCTATTCTATTATCTGTTTAATATCATAGATACAGTGTGGCACAAAATTATAGAAACGGCCATTTTACTCGGAAGCCTCTGTATCAATCGGCTTCAAATTTGGGATATAGGCATAAACAATGATTTTGCATTAATTAGTGATATCTGCGACGTTGTCAGACCTACCGTTTACGAAATATTGACATTTAATTTCGATTTTCTTATGGAACACCATGTACAGTAGGCTCTCTAACAAGCTAAATCAAAAGGTCGATGGTTTAAACAACTCATTTTCGGATAAATTCGCTCATGTCCACAGTCAGTTGGCTGCATTCGGCACCAAGCAGGATACCTGTATGGGCATACTGAGTGACGTATCCAGCGATATCTCCTTAATCAAAAGCAATGTTACTAATTTGAATATTTCTAAACGCACTTCACTTCAAGAACCTGCCGGTGTACTGGAAAATAGTAGCATGGTTGCTACCACAAACAGCAGCAACAATAATAAGGGCATGGATGCATGCGCTCCTAGAATACTTGAACTTGAACGCAGAACCCCAGAACTTCTCAGGAGGATGGACTTTTTGGAGAAAGAACTACAAGGATTAAAAACTCAATTGTCCATTTCTAATAGTGTTGGGCGATATATCGATCACCGGTTATTTTCACCGGTGAATGTAAAATCACCGTCGCTACCGGCGACTAATATTCGGTGAAACCAGTTATACAGTGATTCGAATATTCTCACCGGCTTTAAGGTTTTGAATATAAATATTTCAACTGTACGATGCACGTTAGGCGTGGATGCAGTGATTGATCACTGAATTACCACTACATAATATTTCGATTATTTCGAATTTCGCTGACAGTGTTTGGTATCGCAGCGATCTATATTAATATTAAATATTAATATTTTATGTGGTTGGCGGCACTCTGTGACAGGCTTAGAGCTTCATTTAGAATTGGTTTACGGATATACTGCAGGTGCGGTCGGCTTTTTGCTTTTAATCGTCTAGTTTATTTATTACTGTATATACTATGCAATACAAGTAGTGCAATAATTGAGGTTCAACGCTACTTAGAATCTGATATTTTGCAAAGACATGAAGATCCTCTAAAATTTTGGAGGGAACAACATTTCAATTTTCCCAACTTAAGTGCTGTGGTGCAAGAGAAATTTTGTGTTTTAGCAACATCGGTACCATGCGAGAGGCAGTTTTCTAAAGCCGGTCAAATAATTACAGACCGAAGGAGCAAATTGCACATTAAGAAAGCAGAACAATTATTTTTTCTTAATGCTAATTATTCTATTTGTAAAAGATAAATTTGTTTCCTCTCTAGTTGTTCCATTTTTTGCATATTTTATGTATTCATTTCTTTTGTGACGTTCAAAACTTTTAAGATGTCTTATTTTTATTTTAAATAAGAAATAAAGTATAAGCTAGGTAGATTATTATCTAATAATATAATTAATATGGCTTCTGTTGGCCTCAAACCAAAGTTTTTTCTTTACTTTTTATTTTAATATATTTTTTGATACTACATATTAATATGATTAAAATTTAAAAAAATTAATAAAGCACATTAAATAAAAATCAATTATGTTTTTATACATAAACAGCGAATCAGAAACCTGCTGACTTCTACTATAATCAAAATATAAAATACTGGTTACTCGTGTGCTGATCTTCAATATTCAGTAATATTTACAGCCATAGCACATTTTTATCAACTAACCAGAATGCAATAGCAAGCAAGCAAACATAACACCGAAAACAGCTCATATCAATTCAATAAAAATGCGTTATTGGGTACAAGTTTATGAATTGAGAACAGGCTCAGTCACTGGCAGTGAAAAATAACCGTTGAAAAGAACGGTGATTCTAAAATCACTGTCGCTGATTCACCGGTTATCCAAAAATCACCGTATTTCCCAACTCTAATTTCTAACACCAGTGTAGTGCAGCAAATGCCAACAGGTGAGCTGAATTTTCCATTGCCTGGCGTGGTCCATAAACAACATAAACAAAATAAAGAATCATCATTAAAGGGAAAGTCTTTACAGGGAACTCCTCAGGTTTCTGCAGGTTCATCTTCCCAGAGGGGTACACGGCAGCCAATTATAGGTACAAGTAGTAATGGCAGTGGCCGTCTTTCAGCTGCCGAAAGACGTCAGTGGCTGTATCTTGGTCAATGCGACCCTAACACTACTGAAGAGAATATACTGGAGTATGTCAAAGATCAGCTGCTGATTTCTGATGTAAAATGCTTCGTCATTGATAAGAATGAGGATGTGGCGTCTTTCAAGATTGGCGTCAAGGAGTCAATTCTTAGTGGATTACTTGACCCGAACCTCTGGCCTGCTGGTACAGCAATAAAGGAGTTTCGTCCCCGGCGCCCTTTTAGAACCAATAACGGGACTGGAAATTTTCAGCCCGGAGGAGGGGTGGATCAGCATCACTAGAAGATGCAACGCTTCTGTACCAGAATGTTCGAGGTCTAAAAACAAAACTTAGTGACTTTCTGTGTGCAACTCTTGCTGAATCGTACGGTTTAATAGCCCTAACTGAGACTTGGTTGGATGACACGATTAGTAACTCTGAATTTCTTGACGCGCGTTATGTGGTTTACCGGACGGACAGAAACTCTGATAATAGTAGCAAAACTCGTGGTGGTGGTGTTCTGCTCGCTGTCAATAACGTTTTTAAGTCTCGACGCCTAACTTTCAACAACCCTGCAGTGGAAGAGGTGTGCGTGTCCGTGACAATTGGGAACCGGGTGTATTGTATGGGTTGTGTGTATATTCCTCCCTCTATGGATATGACGTACTATGAGTTGCATTTAAAATCGGTAACTCAAGCTTGTGAATTATTTGACAATGTATTCGTCATAGGCGATTATAATCTTTCACACATAACTTGGTGTTTAAATGAGGACCTCTTAGGTTTATTACCGGGAAATGTAAGATCTGTTACGGACGCTTTATTATGTGATACTACTGCGTATTTGGGGCTATCCCAATATAATGATATAACCAATGTTAATAATGCTATTTTAGACTTCTGTTTCGCAAATTTTGAGTCTCACTCAATTGCTAGATGCGGTGGTTTAGTCGATTGTGATCCTTACCATCCGGCGTTGGAGTTGTCTTTGTCTCAGAGTGAGAGAGCATGTTTGAGCCCTGCAGATTGTGTCTGTTATGACTTCGAAAAAGCCGATTTTTGCGTGATTAACAATTACTTTCTTAATTTTGACTGGCTTTCAATTTTAGATGATGACATGGATATTTCTGTCGGAAATTTCTATTCTGTAGTGTACGACTGTTTCAATATGTTCGTACCTCTAAAACGGCGCCGCTTTGGTGAACGTTTTCCTGTCTGGTTTTCGAATACTGTGTGCTTTTTTCTTTTCAAAAAAAAGCACACAGAATTTTCAAGATCTCAAATTGTATTGCTGATTATGATTCTTTCCGTGTGCTGCGCAACCAATGCAGGGCTCTAACTAGGGAATGTTACGATCAATACATAAAGAATACTGAAAACTCTATTTCTTCCAATGTAAATTCTTTTTGGAAGTACAGGGTGTCCCATTTTCGATGATATTACGTGGTATCTCACTTACGAGTAAAGATAGAGAGTTGCGGTTTTCTCAATACTGTGCTACTTTTTTGTGAAAAGAACGATGGTATACACAAAATTTTCATAGCCCGCTTCGTTTCTGAGATACAGGGCGAAATTGAAAATAATGCATTTTGGGACTCCCCTCGTATCTTCGTTATCCTTTAACATATCGCAAAGCTAAAAAATTGCTCTTATACAGTTTTTGACGTAGAATCCAGTGGCGTGATCAGCATTTTGCTGTGAGCTGTCAATTTTTAGCTATAAATCAAACTTATGTTTTTTTAAATGGAACACCCTGTATATTTTTGTTTCGTTTGATTGAAAATGTTATAAGCTTTGTAAAAATATATAATACATTATATGTATTTTAAATACTAAGCCTAAAATTCATAATTTTACAAAATGTGTCTCGATACGACACTCTTGTATTTTTTTTAATGTAACACCCTGTATATCGTCGTTTGAATGGAAATTTTATAAGCTTTATAAAAATATATAATACATGATATGTATTTTAAATAATAAGCCTAAAATCCATAATTTCACAATATACGACACTCTTGATGAGTATAGTATAAGCATTCTCTTTTAAACAACGGTATAAGTATTAGCAGGCAGAGACTATTAAAAACAATGGAATGGTAATTTTTTATTGGCAAGACCTTTCAGTGGCAAAATTTATATTTTCTGTGTAATATTGAATTTTTTACGATGGCTCAAAATAAAAATTATCAATATTTTGAAAAATATGACATGTTAGTCTGCTTTATACATAGCAATGAAAACTTCCGTGTAGCTTCTCAGCTATATTCCAATAAGTTTGTTCGAATATTTATTTACCTTTTGACTTATTTGGGTTTATTTTTTTAAGTATCATTTTAATTTATAGATATTCCGAAAGAAGGCATCCTGATCTTTTAATGTTTTCCGGAATAAAGAAAAAAATTGGTAGAACAAGGAACGTTGCCTCCGCCCTTACCGCGATTTTCCTTATTATACGTTTTTGGTAGGGGCCGGATAAACGTTCCATGTTCTCTTTATTCCGGAAAACATTAAATGACCAGGTTGTCTTCTTTCAGAATATCCATAAATTAAAATGATACTTAAATAAAAAATAAATTCAAATAAGTCGAAAGGTAAATAAATATTCAAACAAACATATTGAATAATAGTTGAGAAGCTTCACGGGAGTTTTCATTGCTCTGTATAAAGCAGACTAACATGTCATATTTTTCAAAATATTTTTAATTTTCGTTTTCAACCATCGTAAAAAATACAATATTACACAGAAAATATAAATTTTGTAAGTGACAGGTCTTGCCAATAAAAAATTATCATTCCATTGCTCCAATAATCTCTGTCTACCAATACTTATAACGTTGTTTAAAAGATAATGCTTATACTATACTCATCAAGAGTGTCGTATAGAGATACATTTTGTGAAATTACGAATTTTAAGCTTATTATTTAAAATACATATCATGTATTATATATTTTTGAAAAGCTTATAAAATTTCCATTCAAACCAAAGAAAAATATACAGGGTGTTCCATTTAAAAAAACATAAGTTTAATTTATAGCTAAAAAATTACAGCTCACAGCAAAAATCTGACTACGCCACTGGATTCTACGTAAAAAAGTATATAAGAGCAAGTTTTTAGCTTTGCGATATGTTAAAGGATAATGGAGATACGAGGGGTGTCCCAAAATGCATTATTTTCAACTTCGCCCTGTATCTCAGAAACGAAGCGGGCTATGAATATTTTGTTTATACCATCGTTCTTTTCACAAAAAAGTAGCACAGTATTGCGAAAACCGCAACTCTCTATCTTTACTCGTAAGTGAGATACCCCGTAATATCATCGAAAATGGGACACCCTGTACATAAGAAATCAGAGGGACCAGGGTACAGTTCCAGGGGAAATGTTTCTTAATACAAGCAGTGCCAATAATGGCGTTGATATTGCGAATCTCTTTGCAGAGTTTTTTGCATCTGTGTACAGGGTGTTCACCCATAATGTCCCCCCCCCCTTTAACTTTGTTAATTTTTAAGCTACAAAAAAATAAAAAACATAATTGTAGGGTTTTTAATGTAGTTTTTGCACACGTAAAGAAAAAAACAAAAAAGTGTACAGTATACAGGATAGATCAAAAAGAAACATTTTTTTAAATCTAGCCCCCATTTTTTATTCGATTTTTCGATTCTACGTAAAATTCTATGAATTTTTACTATAACACACTATATCCCTATTCCTAATACTTTAGGAGTTATTGACAGTTGAAGTCGCTATTTTTTAATTATAATAATAATTCTTTAATCATTTTTAAAACAGAAGATACAAAATCACTACTCAAAGCAATGAGGTCGAATTGAGGAAACTCAATATTTTCACCCCAATGACTTCAAAAGCTAAACAAAAAGTTATATTCTTAGGTGGCTGTTGCCATAAAAAAATAAAAGAACAAACAATATAGCGAATTCAACTGTCAATAACTCTTAAAGTATCAGGAATAGGCATATAGTGTGTTATATTAAAAATCCTTATAATTTTACGTAGAATCGAAAAATCGAATAAAAAATGGGGGCTAGATTTAAAAAAATGTTTCTTTTTGATCTACCCTGTATACTGAACAATTTTTTGTTTTTTCCTTTACGTGTGCAAAAACTACATTAAAAACCCTACAATTCTGTTTTTTATTTTTTTTTTGTAGCTTAAAAATTAACAAAGTTAAAGGGGGGAGACATTATGGGTGAACACCCTGTACAATCCGAAAAGACTATCAAATAATATATCTGTTTTGAGTGAGAATGATATTATCTCTAAAATCCCTTTAACCGCCAGTGACTTGGAAAGGTTGTTATCTGAGGCTGATATAAGTAAGGGGCCTGGTCCTGATGGCATCCCAAATCTCGCTCTGAGATCATGCTCTCGTACCCTCTATATTCCTCTAATGCACATCTTCTCACAATCCCTTGCTACTGGTCTTTTTCCTGAAGTCTGGAAACTATCCTACGTAACTCCTATACACAAATCTGGTAGCAAGGGAGATGTGAGTAAGTATAGGCCTATTAGTATTATCTCTGCAATACCAATGTTGTTTGAGCGTCACGTTGAGAGGCATCTCTCGTACACGTTTTCTAACATAATCCTGAGTCAACAGCATGGTTTTATTTCTGGTAGGTCTGTATTGGACATACAAATTTATTTCTTTTTACAAACTTTATTAATAGAACATTTGAGGAGAATTGTGAGACCCATGCTATATATACTGATTTCAGTAAGGCTTTTGACAAGGTTAACCACAGTTTGTTGCTCTCGAAGTTGGCATGTTATGGGGTCTCCGGGTCTTTATTCTCTTGGCTGGAATCATACTTATCTAACAAAAACAGCAAGTGAAAATTGATGGTTATTTGTCAGTACCTTTCTGTTCCACCTCTGGTGTGCCTCAGGGGTCCCGTTTGGGGCCATTTCTTTTTAGTTTATTTATAATATATACTTAGGGAAAAAATTGTAACATTTCGCATATACGGATGTTTAGTTATCTAGATGCTGAGTTACAATTTCATTATTATCATTGTATTTATACAAACAAGCATAAAGTATGTTATTATGGATATTTGGAGTAAGAGTTTGAACTTGGAATTTTATCTAAATGTCATGTATGTAAATACTTAGTATAATAAACGTGGCAGGGTTACAGGGAGTACTGTTCCCTCCAAATAAATAAATAAATGATCTTGGTGTTTGTCTGTCATCACATTTCTTAATGTTTGCTGATGACATGAAATTATTCTGTCAAGTATCATCCATTCAGGATGTATTGATCTTGCAGAATGATCTGTGTTTGATTTCTGACTGGTGCCAGCGCAATGATATGCTGCTCAATATTAAAAATGCTTTTTCATGAGGTTTAGTAGGCTTCTATGTAGACTTCCTGTCCAATATCATATAAACGATATTCCAGTTAAAGAAGTATCTATAGTCAAGGATCTCGGTGTTTACTTGGACACTAAATTGACGTACACTGAGCATTTCGAAATTATTGTTGGCAGGGCCAATAGAATGTTGGGATTTATTAAGAGGTCTTGCAGAGATTTTACTGGTGTGAACGCATTAAAGGTACTATATATGTCACTTGTTAGATCTATTCTGGAATTCTCTTGCATTGTGTGGTCTCCATATTATCAGACCCACATAAATAGACTCGAACAGGTACAACATAAATTTATTAAATTTGCAAAGTACAAACTTCTCCTTCAAAACATTTATCTTGGTGAAGAGCAGACTATGTCATACCTGGGATTGATTTCATTATCCTGTAGGAGGGAATACTTCGATGCCTGTTTTGCTTTTAATATTATCAATAGTTTCATAAAAAGTCCCGAGTGCCTGGAACTCTTTCTATTTCACATTCCTACTTACCGAACACGAAGTAAAACACTTCTTCACATACCTTACTGTAGAGCGTGGTACTTGCTTTTCAGCCCCATCAATAGGATTTCAGCTAATGTAAACAAGCATTGTGAAAGGCTGAATTTCTTTAATAGTTCAAAGGTTCGTTTTAAGAGTGAGGCTAAACGGATAATTTTAGACTAGTTTAGATTAGTGTAAATGTAATAAACTAATTACTTACTTGAAAATGTTGATACGTTGATGAATGAATAAATAAATAAATAAATAAATTTGATATATTTTTTTCAGATTTCTCGATTAATTTAGAAAGAAAAAATAGAGCCAGAAACATAATAATATACAATATTAATGAATCGAAAATGAAGACGCAACAACAGCGAGCTAAAGAAGATAATGAGTCAATTCAAAATATCATTTCAAATTTTCACATTGATAAAGATAATATATCTCTCTTTAGGTTGGGTAAATTTGCTGAAAATAAAATTAGACCCATAAAGGTTATCCTTAAGAGCGAAGAAGATGCAAAATACATATTAAAGAATAAAAATTTAATTGTAACACCGGGTATCAGAATGAGTGGCGACCAAACTTTGATGCAGTGGTCTTTTTTTAAAAAGGTGAAAAATGAGTTACAACAACTTATTGAAAAGGGAGAAGTAAACAAAACAATTAAATTTGTAAATGGAAAGCCAACTATAGTTGAGAAAAGCAAAAATCAAAAAAACCAATAGTCAAACCTAATATCACTGTGAATTCTGAGATTATATACCTAAATGCACAGAGTGTATTAAAAAATATTGATGAAATAAGATGTTCTGTTGCTTGTTATAACCCTAAAATTATACTTCTAAGCGAAGCAAGGACGACAGATGATATTGAAGACAACGAGCTTGGGATTGACCACTATTAATGTATCCGGTGTGACTCAGATAGTAGACACACAGGTGGAGTGTTGATTTATATAAAAAATGAGTACGTTTACTCATGCAAAAGGATTTTTAAAGTAAATGGCAACTACTGGTGTATATTTGTAAAAGTTGAGTTTATATTTTCAGTGTGGATCTTCGGATGTTTGTACCACTCGCCTTCAAGTTCGGATGCTTCGTTTGTGGATGGCTTGGAAGAGATTTTTGATAGTATATTTTCTAGAGATAAAAAATGTGTACTTATAGGAGACTTTAACATAGATCTGTTAGGATCAAGTTTTTATAGTGTGAAGCTAAAACGGGTGATTGCCACTTATGGCATAAATCAAATCATTTCAAAGCCGACCAGAGTAACGGATACGAGCGAGACTTTAGTGGATTATGTATTAACTAATTACGATAATATTATCGCTGATGTTCATGATGTACCAAAAATCACAGATCATTCTATTATAACTGTAAATTTGC
>MU189843.1:96200-143742 GCA_016904865.1 Pissodes strobi | reverse complement strand
CCATGAGATGTGTGCGGCGTCCTTTATTGTTTAAAAAACTTACTCTAAAATTAAAGTTAAAACGTTTATTTGTTAATATCTACAAACGACATTAGCTGCATAGTAGAGTGGTGAATCGCGCACAAAATCATAATAAAATGCAAAAGTAACACGATATGAAAATAAAATAAAATTGTTTTTACCAATATCCGTTGTCTCTCGAGTTCAGCTTGGCGCTCCTCTTCATCTTTAATTTTATCCAATTCGCGCTGGGTCATCATAGCCAAAAACTTACTCTGTAAATCTTTTGGTGGGGTTATTTTATATTTTTGATCCTTTTCCTCAACATCTTCTTCAGGCTCTTCATCCTTTATACGTTGGAATGGACAATCCACTCTGGACATAATTTTTTGCGTTACGTCTTTTATGGCATATCTGATGGATATAAATTATAAATATTATTAACGGTTTGCGACCAACGAAACTGTAACAGAATATTTATGCTAACACAATATCATTATTGATCCTGCTGCTTGTGAAAGCAGAGAAATTCCGATATCTTTGGAAGAAGGAAATAATTAAAATTCATTCACCATTCTGTACAGAATTTAGAACTCGCGACAGACTTCTTTCATGCGTGCCAGTAGCCCAGTATATGGGTAGCCTGAGAGGGGTCCATCTTGGATTAACTGGGGTAAAAGATTTTTCTTTTTAGGATTGTTTGATATGTTAAGGGAAGCATGAAACTAAGTTTGCGACCTCAAAAGCCCTGCGGAGAACTTTTGGTAGTTCGAAATTTTGGCAGGTTTTTGCTTATTATCCAAAAACTACACGCCCTACAGAAAATTTTAATTTTATTAAAGTAAATGTAGACAAAATTGCCTAGAATTTTATACAGTCATGATCCATTCCTACAGATCTTTGAAGTTCGATGAAATTTTCCAAAAAAATCTTAAAATGAAGGTTCTTGTTCATTTTGACTTCTATATGATCGTTTATGGTGCCTATTCTATTTTTTTATGATTAATAGCCATTACTTATATTGCACAAGTTGTTTGGGTTAGGTTCACATTACTCTCATTCGTTTTGAAGGTTCAGGCTGAGGCTCCTCATCCTTCGAAAAATCGTCTTCCACCTCTCCAGCTTCTGTATTTTCTTCTACCTCTTCTAGTCAGAAAAATCGTCTTCCACCTCTCCAGCTTCTGTATTTTCTTCTACCTCTTCTAGTCATTCCTCGTCGTCTTTATCGCCCGCTTTAGAGACACCCTCGTTAACGTCGATTTCAATGGGTTAGTTTGGGTTTTGCAGATTGTGGTCACCATCAGACCAGATTTTCGGCAGGTACACGCACTGGTGCACCCTTTCTTGCAGCTGCAGAATACCAGTTGAAGCAATGGCTGGGGTTCCGGTTCCTTTTTGATTTGAATGAGGGTGAGACCAAAGCTGACTCGTTTCCACCCGAGCGAGTCTAAGCTGTTCCCTAGCCAGCACTGTATTTGAAAAAGTGTTCTAAAGCTGTGATGGCCAGCTGCATCAAGTGTTGGTGGTAATCTAGGCAAACTGAAACTGGCCTTTGTGGACCTCTTGACGATGAGGTGGTACTTTAAGTCATCAATTCCTTCAACTGTTATCGCTCCACCGCCATACAGGGACATCAGTACCTTCTCTCCTGCTCTGCTAAGTTGGGCTGCTGAGGCAGAATATTTGTAAAAGAAACAAGCGGCTTCTTTCAGGGCAGGGTTTTTTCAATAAGGTCACATGGCTTTGTTTTGTCGTGGCCAAACGGAGATGACGTTGTGTAACAACCAGATAATGCATGGGCAAAACGAAACTACTTCGGATCATTCTGATATGATGAAGTAGAGAAATATGTATCAGGTTTGCCACTCCTTCCTGGTTTGAATTGGAATTAGGCAGCCCTGACAGCACAAAGAGCACATCAACATCCTCAACGGTATCAAAACTGGTCGACTGTGAAAGAGCTGTGTTTACTATAAGTGCATCGACGTGCTCTGCTGCCTCTATAACACTTGCATTGAGCCTTTTTCGAAATATGCTTTTAACATTTGAGTTAGACGGCTCTTGTTAGATTCGTTCCCCAAGAACTTCTCTTGGGAAACAGCAGGGAGTGTTCTCCAATCGAACATGATGATGTATTTATTTTGGAACGACGAACTCTTTCTGAACTTTTCGTACCTCGCCGTTTTTCATCACGTGGGTAGCCATCAAACACGACTATTACTTGTGATCTCTTGACATAGGTTAAGTATTTCATGCAGATAGAACCATAATGCTATCTACAAGGTCGATAATCGCTGTGATTTCTTAGGGAGGTTCTAACATCGAAACTAAATTGTTCACCACGGATCTTGCTTTTTAGAAAATACTTTTATTATCTGTCATAGAATACAATGATATTAATCAACGTCAAAAAAAAACTGTCAACCCTTTTAACCTAATAATTAATGTCTTTAATAGCAAATCTCTTCCAGTCTTATTGGATTAACAGTAACGTTACAATATCCCCCTTTGCACCACACAAACGTCCTCGTGTGCGGGGCAACATAAACACATTTAACCACAGCACGAGCACTTCTTAATGGTGGGTTTCCTCCATGTCCGTTCGTCTGGAGGCTTGGCCTTTATGTCCTTTGTCGCATTATATCGTTGACATTTAATACATTTGCCAATATGTTCTGCAATAGTTTTTCTCCTGCCTGGCCTGGCCACTAATGTCTGCGTGATAACTTTTGCAGTGTCCTTTCTATTCCATAATGTCCTCCAGTATCTGAATCATGATATTCTTTGAGTATCTGTGGGATGCGCTGCCACCTGTTGAGCTTCCTCTTCATCGATATCAGGAGTGTAGCGAAATAGTCCATTGCACTTGCACATAATAAAACCTCGTTCTGCCCATTTCTTAAAATCAACTCCAGCACTGGAAGATTCTAACTCAAGAATGATTTTATTAAGATCAGGTTCAGCTAACTGTTCAGCACGTATCTCGCTGGTTGATTTTTTTGGCAGATCTACACTGACTACATGCATTGACTCATAAACTTGTATACTCAAAGCCCATCGTGCGAGACGTCCCGTCGGTGTTTTTAGTGTCATTAACCATCGTAACGGCTGGTGGCTGGCCCTGCACAATGACGGTGGTCCCTTTTATATAACCTCTAAACTTTTCGACTGCCCAAACAACAGCGAGAGCTTCTCGTTTCGTTGTACTATAATCTTGCTCATCAGCAGTTAATAATCTCGAAGCATATTCAATAAGGACGTTCACCGGGGCCCTCCCCCTGGAGTAGACAATCTCCAAGAGCATAACTGCTTGCGTCCGTGCGCACGGTATACGGCAAACGTGAATCTGCCTGCCTAAGTATCGGAGCAGTAGTTAATAAAAGTTCCACTGGGGCAGCATATGGAGAACCACACTCTTCAATTGTACCATTTTCTAGCAATTTGTCCAATTCTTCCCGAAGTTGACTCTTCTTTGATTCGGACATGCGATATGGGGGAACAGCCACGGGATCTCAAGAAGTACAATAGAATGTTCAGCGTAAGGCGTAGGCTCATTGCTAGGCTGAAAAACATCTGTATTATCACTTAATAGTTTCTTTAGGTTGTCTCTTTGTTGACATTGTAATGATTGGCCTTCATTATCTCTAAGCGAAATTTCTGAACAAGCTACCATTTTTACCGGAAGAGTGACGTCTTCTTCACCGTAAGATTAACGTTGGCTGCAAGGTACATCGCGCTTTATAGACGAAAGCGCATAGAGTCATACGGTCGAAATTCGTGTCACATCATAAGATAAACAGGCGTAGCATGTGGGATCGTGCCTTATGGTTTATGGACTATTTCGTGATCGCATCATGCTTATAGAATTTTGTGAAGCTGAAGGTAGTCGTTACCTGTGATTTTAGCGCTATTAGCAGGGTAGAGCAGTGAATAGCAGTTTTTCATTGCTTCTTATCAAACTTCAGAGTAGTGGGAAAGGATTAAGATGGTGGAAAAGAGACAGCCTCGGTCTCATACTCATTCAAATGAAAGAGGAACCTCAGCCATTGCTTCAACTGGTATTCTGCAGCTGCAAGAAAGGGTGCACCAGTGCATGCACCTGCTGAAAATCTGGCCTGATTGGCACCACAGCCTGTAAAATTGTTCGGGCATTTCTTGCTCCAACCCAAAGAAAAAAGAAGAGAAAGGAAGGAGCTTATGCGCCGTTTGACACTTAATACGTGCGACGAACTCCTGTGACATCGAGGAGGCTGCGGAGGAACCATAATATGACACATTCTGACGTTATGTTTTGGTGCTTCCTACGTTTTGATAGTATTTCTTGTGTTAAAAGCTATTTTTTGCCATTTACTTTGATTTGAAACATTGTTTATTTGTTTAGTAATATTATTGTAGATAATGCGTTTGTTCATATAGTGTTTATATAGATATTTAGTGGTAAAAGTGTGTATTTTGGACTAAAGAAGCAAAGTAAACATGGTTACTTGTGCAGCTTGTGATCTTTCGAAAACTCCAAGAAATTCAGAACTTGGAATAACATTTCATCGGTAAGTAGGTATTTTACCCCTTATTTTTCTGTTTTTTACCATTTAATTAAGCAAAATTATAAATTGTCTAATTGTCAACAAATAGGTGACAGATCTAATCATGAGCGTACCCGTAAAAAATATTGCATTAAAAATCAATTTTTGCTAGACTATTGGACAGTGCCAAAAATAATACTTGTCATTTATACTTGACATGCTAAAGTTTATTCTGCCAATAAAATGCTAAAATTAGTTATTTGAATATATTTGGGCATTTGAAATGCAAAAATAAGCAAAATATGGTTAGAGAATAGTGCGTTAGTTTTGAGGGGTGCTTCTTCAATAAAATTAGGTAGTACATATTTTGTTTAATAAGAAGCACACTTAAAAACTACCCCACTATTATCTAACCATATTTTGCTTATTTTTGCATTTCAAATTCCCAAATATATTCAAATAACTAATTTTAGTAGTTTATTGGCAGTATAAACTTTAACATGTCAAGTACAAAAGAAAAGTATTTATTACTTTTAGCACTGTCCAACGTTCTTGCAAAAATTGATTTTTAATGATATATTTTTTACGGGTACGCCCATAATTAGATCTGTCACCTATTTGTTAACAATCAGAGAATTTATAATTATTTTGCTTTATTAAATGGTAAAAACCAGAAAAATAAGGAGTAAAGTAGGTACCTACATAGCGATGAAATGTTATCCCAAGTTCTGAATTTGTTGGAGTTTTAGAAGGGCCACAAGCTGCACAACCAACCATGTTTACTTTGCTTCTTTAATCCAAAATACACACCTTTACCACTAAATATCTAATTAAACACTATATGAATTAACGCAATATCTCCAATAATATTACTAAAGAAATAAACAATGTTCCAAATGAAAGTAAATCGCAAAAAATAGCTTTAAACACAAGAAATATCATCAAAATGTCGGAAGCATCCAAACATAACGTCAGAATGAGTCATATAATATACTATACTTTCAATGCCTTATTTAAAACAAATCCAACCCCAAATTTCCAAAAAATCGTTTTCATTTTATTTACTCAGTCGTTTAAGTACTTAAAAAAGTATTACTGGAAAGAAAAATAAAAAAAAAATTGTAAATGACAGCAATTTACAGACAATTTTACAAAATATCTTAAGGCCCACTAATTTATTAGATATTTTAGTGTTATTTTAAAGGCAAGCTATAGGATTTAACGGATAACATATTTAACGTTATGTTTGATACTTTTCCATTTCAAATATCAAAATTAAACTTCTGTATGTAAATTTCAGGTGCCTAAACTTATATGTTTACATTAACATATAGATACAAAAATTATCAAAAAAAAAAACAGAAAGTTCCGTTTCCTTTCCGGATAAGTGCTGCTTTTTACATACCTCGTAACCATCATGTAATAATCATTCATGTAATTTAGAATAATAGTCAATTGGTGATATTTTTTATTTAAAACTTCACCTTACCTATTAACCTAGAAAACAGGTACAATTTTCCAAAAAATTCATGGAAAAACATAGAGCATATTATAGCTAAAACAAAATTGTTCATACACCACTTTTTCTTGGTATTTTCCCAAGATTTCTTTATATAGGTATTTAGCTACTAAAATGAAGTTTACACATCTGAAATTTATCCTAAGGAATTTAATTTTTATATTTTGAATATACCTAAAGTATCTAGTTAAGTTAAAACATTTAGATGATCCGCAAAAAACGCACGTATTTTTAAATACATGTTGGCAATATTTGTAAATTATAACTTTTTTTGAGATCACTGTATCAGTAAGTAATAAACAACAAAACTATATAAATACATAGTATAAGTATTTATTTTTTTGTTGTGCAATCGTTTTAGGAGACGCCACTGGTAATCTGGGTCGCCATATGCAAGAACCAATCCGGTCTAATGTCAATATGTATTTTGCTCCTTCCTTCCTATTCTTTATTCATTGCTCCAACCCATTGAAATCGAGGAGGACGTTGACAAGGATGTCACTAAAGCGGTAGATGAAGAAAGGACTAGAAGATGAAGAAAATAAATCAGAAGCCAAAGAGGTGGAAGATGAATTTTCGGAGGATGGGGAGCCTCAACCTGGGCCTTGAAAACGAATGAGAGTAATGTGAATTAGGTACAAATACATACTCTGTAGATATTAATACTTATATACCTATATTATCCTTCATGCTAATCACTTCTCTTGTAAATAAAACTACTTTTTCAATTTTTATTTTTCCTGAAAATTCCAAACTATATTTTTACATATTATATATATAACAACTTGTACAACATAAGTAATGGTTATTAATCATGAAAAAATAGAATATGCACCATAAACGATCATATAGAAGTCAAAATGAACAAAAGACTGCATTTTAAGATTTTTTGGAAAATTTCATCAAACTTTAAAGACCTGTGGGGAAGATTTAAGCTTAACCAGTGCATTTTGCAAAAATTTTGTCTACATTAACCTTGGTAAGAATGAAATGTTATGTAGGACGTGTAGTTTTTGAGTAATAAGTAAAAAAGTGGAAAAAGTGCAATATTTTGAGATTTTTCACCTACCAAAAGCTCTCCCCAGGGCTTTCAAGGTAGCAAACTTGTTTTCAGGCTCCCCTTACCATACCAAACAATTCTAAAAAGAAAAACCTTTTACCCCCTATTAATGCAAGCTGGGATGTATCTATATATTGGGCTACAATGTATGTAAGATGCTACTCACTACTGCCTTTATGTTCGGCATTACATATTTCGGTATTTAAAAAATAATTCTTTTAGAACTACATAATATAAAAGAACTATTATTCCATATTACCTACCAAAGTGAACTGTATTATTTTCTATTCGGAAAAAAATCCTATTATGATTTATTGTCCAAACATTAACATTTTTACTTAATGGGAACAGTGACTTTACAAACAACTCAATAACAACTTATCCCCGCCCAGTGGTAGTCAGCAAGTTTAGTTCATATTTTTTTATTTTATGGCGCCTCATTTTATGATAAAAATATTCGTTTAAAGATGAAGTAAAACGCTTCCGAAGATATTATTCTAAAAGCAAATATTGTCTAAATAACTCAACTTATAGCATAGCTCGGAAAGAGGCAGTAGAATGATCCCATTTGACCTGAATCAATTCCAGCGGAACTCAAATATATAATAAGCCTTGGCCCCTTCTACAAATTTGAAGAAGCTGAAGAAGGTATCGGCCATTGTCAAAATTAGAATGTACGATAAGCGCCAACTCAGCGCAATAATGAAAAGCCTACTTATCTTTTTACCCACAGATATAGTGAATTACACTATATGTCTGACGATTTAGTTTTAATTTGCTGAGTTTTCTTCATTATTTATAGCCTGAGAGTAAATGAAATCTGAAAATTCTACCTTAATAATAATATATAGTTTTGAACTTTCACTAACACAGTTTATAGAATGTATACATAAGGACTATCCGTTATAAATAATAATAAATTAGACTAAAATATTCAAAGCATTTCAATTAAGTTATTACAAAAAAAAATACTAACCCAGAAACCACATAAGCATCTAATCCTATTCCAATGAGAATGGAACACAATGCAGTAGCGATCTCGAACGACTGACCTGACTGACGCAGAAATATAGTGTGAGGTGAATACAGGTGCCTAGGCTGGAATAAGAAGAAAATAAATTAACACATTAATTCATTCAGGACATTAATTTATTACTGAATTAGGAACTGTGCTAAATCCACGCCTCCACAATTTCATAGAGAACTTTGTATATTGTATTAATTCCCCGCTTTCCCGGATTTTCCAAGGCCAAAATTATGGAATTGGAATTGTTTTAAATTGTTTAAATGAGAAAAATATCGAAATAAATAATAAATAAATAAATAGTACGTTTATTTAAAAAAATACAGTATTTCTTAGGATAGCCGTTGAAGCAGGATTATGCTGGTTGACTAAAAAAACACAAAAACTATAGTTGACATACTTCTAAACTGTTAAAAAACCACAGTACCTACCTATGTTTAATTTTATTTTATTTAATAGATTTATTAGTTTATTACATTTATCTATATTATCTAATATCCATGTTTGGCCATCCTCTTAAATTTGTGATATTTTTGAATATTTTTAATTTCGTGTGGTAAGGCATTGTATATTTATTCTAGGTGCATAGCATATATGCGCGTACATCAACTTATTTATTTATATTAAGGAAAAGTTGCCTTTTTTGGGGAAAATTTAGATGCATTGGCAGAGTTTCCAAGTTTTTCATACTTTCGGAGTAATTGAAGGCAACTCAATCAAATTATTTTTTAAATATATCGAAAGTTTTTAATTTGAGAAAAAACTTTCGTAAAACATGTTTTATTTCTGTTTTCTAAAAGTATTTTCTTTTTGAAAAGTCGATTAATTGACGAGAATATACGACAAAAACTGTACTAGAAGACACTTTGGAAATGATGATGGCTTTTATTCAGGGTGAGCTAATTGAACTTAAAATCTCCGTCATTTTGAGTCACCACTTAATATTTTATTACTGAAAAATCGAATAATCTGAATTAACCAAACTTCCATACAAAAAATCCACATTAGGTATATTATGTGCCAGTTATTTTCAAGAAATCAGTCTCAAATTAGATCTCGTAATATCTGCTATAAAAAAGTTCTGTAACAATGTTTTAGGGGAAAACACGAGAAATCGAGCTTAAATTGAAACATTCAGAAAATCGCAAAAAATGTCGAAAGTTTTGAATATCGGGCAATTTTATAGGTAGATCAAAGGAGCAACGCAAAATGAACAGACCCAAAGGAATATCGTCAGGCACATCTGGATTTTTATTTTTAATTTGTTTTATATAATGTGAACAATTTCCATATCAGTGCAAAATTAATTTTTTGCGAATATTTTGCTGTATTTTGGTGTATCTATAAAAAAAAGTATTAAACATATTTGCCACCATCCTAGGATCACAATTCAAGACTTTTTTGTGTTGTTCAACACTATCTAAGCTTAGTTTCTATCGATTTTATGGCAGATTTCCAGGTAATTGTGGCAGGGCAATTTAAAAATATATAATACAAAAATAGTGGTATTTAGTGGCGCGTGAACGTCTCGAGAAGATCATACATATTAGAAGAGGAGGAATATTAAAATAAATATAATGTGAAGCTAACACGTGTTTTGTTTTGCTTTTTCGTTTTTCTTCCCTACGAAATTAATAATATTTATATAATTCCATCTATTTTATGCAATGCAACTAACTACACGCATCTAAGTTTTTTATTAGTATATTAATATTTAATGATAAGACCACCGATGTTTACATAATTAACGCATTATTGTTTAGCATATGCAGTTTCATCATTATTCCTTACTTTATTGTTTTTTTTCTCATCCTGTTATGTTGATCGTTTGTTACCAATATGTTATTGTATTTTCATTATACGGTCATGTTCATAAAGCCGTAAAACTGTAGTACATTTGTGTAAATCGTGTTCAAATAAAATGCCCTTGAAAGTTTTCACCCAGTCAAATCCAAAATAAAAAGCAAAATACCCCAGATGCCTCACTATACGTTCGGGGAGTCTAAATTATTTCTTTTTGAAGTGAAAACTTCTCCAAGCGCGTTCATTATACTTTTTCCTGGTTAGTGAATAAGACTGAGGCGTTATGCGTTATGCTCATTAGAGTAAACTCGATGTCAACTTATTCTTTCTCGAATTGGCTCGATTTTAGGAAATACTTGGGGGTCGAGGTAAATTCTTTTTGGCGATCCGATTTTCCGTTTCCGAGTTATTATGCCAAATGTAAGATTTTTTAAAATTTTGCTTTGACGCAAGATAACTGTCGAAAAAAATAAAAAAATTTGATGATACTTTATACTTTTTGCCGATCTTCCGAACCCTATTAAAATTGGTACAAATCAAAAAATGGCGAGTATTTTTTAAGACGTGTATATTTTTGAAAAAGGATGGAAAAGCTTAGATACAGTTCGATAGGGAATTTCTAGGAGAAAAACTATCTAACTGCTTCTGTGCTTTGGAAGAATGGACTTTCCAGAGAAAACCTAAAGACATCGGTTTTCATTTTTTTGTCGAAAAATAGTTCTTTTTAGAAAAACCTAATTAATTAACGAGAATCCACTTCAAAAATTGTATTAGAAGACACTTTGGAAATGATGATGTCTTTCATACAGAAGGGGCTAGTAGAATTTAAACATTTCGCCATTTTGAGTTTTTGACACGGCACGTCACCACTTAATATTTTATTACTGGAAAATCTAATAATCTAGAGCAACCTAACTTTTGTATATTAAAGAGGGTGGATATGAACTCAGAACATACCAAAAAATCGCATCGATCTAATTGAAGATGCCAGATTGGTGGATTTTCTGATTTTCAGTTTCAAAAATCTATTTTAAGTTACGTTGTCAGCGAACGCATAGCTATTTTCAAGAAATCAATCCCAGATTCGAAAACTTCGTGATCTCTGTCATAAGAAACGTCTGTAACGATTTTCCGTACAAGATCGGAAAATAAGAAAAAATCGAGGTTAAATTGAGACATGCAGAAAATCGCATAAATAATTCCAAAGTTTTCAATATTTCGGGTTTGCTTTTGGTGCATTATGGGAACTTTGAATAATATTGACATGACGTTTAAGGTAAAATATGTAGATGTATACATTTAATTGCCTGAAATCTCATTGAAAAGGTTTGCATCAGGACAAATGGGTCAGCATCGTCAAATGTCGATATTTTAGGGCATATTTCGAGGTAAAATATTACTTTTAAGATATTGATGCGTATAGTTTTTGTGGAAAGTAAGTAAATTTATTTTCCTGAAATCGCATTTCAAACCATTTGAAGATGGGAAAACGAGCCAACATAGGAGAGTTAGCAATTTTTTTCAAGCGATAAGCAGCGGTTTCTGCCAATTTTTACTTTAAACATCGAAGTTGTGGTAAGTAATTTGAAAATATAGAACACAAAAAACTGTTGAAGTTTTCACTTCTGTCGTGTGTAGCACACATCGTTTTTTTTAGAAGCTTTTATTGGAAACGTTGTCGAACCTTATTTTTAAGCTTAAGAATTAAAAGCACCAAAAAGGATACCTACAAAATTTGAATATGATTTATAGTATAGTATAGTTATTGGATCGATTCTATCCTATCACATTCCAATTTCGCATTGCAAACGAAGTCATTTTTCGCAGCAATCCGTGTACAATACTTTTTAATTTTATTTTTAAAGGCAAAGATAATATTAATCAATGCGTCTTTGAGCTGATTCAAAAATAAATGATTTTTGTCCAACTCTGCTTTTGTTTATCGCAATTTTATTTTACAATTGTTTCACTCTCGTAAAAATAGATTTTTCACACTTTTAGATAAATTTTTATTATTTGTATGTAATTTTTATCGTTGTTTTAATATATTAAAAATCGCCGTAAAGTAGTTAGCAATAGAAATAAATTTAAAATCGTAAAGGATCTATCTAAGTATTTTGCAAGGAGCGAGACACTAAAAAAGATTAACTTACGCCCAACAGATTTAAGGCCTGGTACGTCCGAAACGGTTGGACATTTATATTTTGTCAATCGGAGAGAGTCTTGTAGGCCTCATTTCTCATCTTTAAGAATTTTTCCCCTTACGTCTCTCTTTATTTGAGAAGTTTTATCATTCATATGTAAAAATCCAAGGTTCTTGTGAATTCTATACAGATAGTTTCACTACTTAGTCTTATATGTATTTTACTCGCCTCTAGCGAACAGCGGCTATAAGCCATAATGGACGGGACTTGTTTGTTTATCATTTTAGAATGTCTAATATTTCACTTCACGCATGGCCTTCCGCTCATTCCTCGGGCGCATCCAAACAAAACTAACCCAAGGCATACCCAAAATTGATAAAAAAAAACTTTTTACAAACATAACCTTACAAAAAAATAAAACAAGCCTAGCCACTGTCGGGAATCGAACGCAGCATCGAACCACTAGACACTAGACCCGTTGGAAGCAACTGAACTCGCTGGACCGTGAAAACATTCAAACAAACACCCTCAATAGTAAACGAACCAAGTCCCGCCCATCCAACTGTCATTATGTTTTGTAACCGCTGCTCGCTAGATCCGAATTTGCATTTCAGCCTTTGTTATGATTAACACTGTATTTACTTTTAAGTATTTACATTATACCATGCTTTGTCTATAAGGATTATGTATTCTTGGACAATAAAGTACTTTTTGATTGATTGATTGATTAACCAAGGTTTAGACAAACACTGGCGTCTTAAATAAAACGCATAATACCAACTATTTTTGTAATTATTAAAATAATAAATATATTATTACGTTTTTCCCGTGGGTTCTTAACAGAATTACAACTTTGCTATTTTCAACTAATACTCTCTTTATTCACTACCACTGTATACAATTTAACTCACTAAACTAGTCTTATAACTTTACCACTAATATCTATTCAACACTCAATGATTAACTGAACTGAACTAACTAACCGACTGACTAACATTGGCCTTAGGTCTGCTTATATATAATCTCCAATCCATCACGAATATTCGGGAAGTATTCCGAGGCCACTCTATATGATCTCGACGAGGCCATCGAGACAATTCCAGCGATCCTGAAACTTCGCGACCGGCCGGGCGACGAGTCATACAGACAGGGAAGCGAGCGGCACGGCGGCGGCTAGTTTTATAGGGTAGCACAAAAACGTTCGGATGGTTGTTAGGCTAGCCGTAACATTGCCTCCCTCTTAATTCTGATCGTCCCGATCAGCTACTTCATGTCCGTGATATGCTTTCAACCTGTCGAGGTGGACAACTTTCAGTTTGCTTCTGGGGCTACGCTGAATTCTATACACAACGTCATTAATTCTTTTGATGACCGTATAGGGTCCTTCCCATACTGGTGTTAGCTTGGGAGATCTTCCTGTCTTCCTTTGCGGGTTATATAACCAGACTTTATCGTTCATCCGAAATCCCCTAGAGTTAGCTTGGAGATCATATCGAGCCTTCGTTCGGTCACTGGCGAGACGTTCAAACGGTAGTCCCACATCATTCTGTTTCATCTTCCCACTGGATCTTGTCTGGGATCCTTGACTTGAGGCAGAGGTTGAACACTGTCGGCACCATGATTTCACATCCTGGCAGTAGTTGACCCAGTAAAATCTGTCGCGGATCTTGTCAATCATTCCGTTAACTCCGAGATGAGCACCAAGCTTTCTATTATGTACTTCGTCCAGAACTTCCGATACCCTCTTCCTTGGTACCACTAACTGCGTCTTCACTACTTTGCCATCGGCGCTTTCCCAGGCTCGTTTAAGGAGTCCATTTTCAACTACCAGGGAGTCCCACTGAGCCCACAGAGATTTAAAAGTAGATCCCTTAGTTGAAATATCTATCCAGCTTGGTCTTGGTTGACGTTCTTCCTTAGCTTTTAGTAGCAGTGCTCTTTCATTATCCTCAAGCTGATCCTTCTTCAGTTGCTCTGTGGTCCACTGCTGATCAACCTTAAACTTGATTCGCCTAATGGGAGTGATTCCTTCTCGTTGGTCAGTTCTTTGGCGATGTTTATAATTATCCTCACATGACCTTCTGGATAAAGCATCTGTATTACTGTGCCATCTTCCTTCCCTGTGCTTAGCCTTAAAGTTATATTGTTTCAACTCTTCCTGACTTGGCTTAAAACTGCTGTTGTCTCTGGATGGAGCTGTAGGTCGTAGTTGTATTTGACAGTCTCTCTTAAAATGCCCAATGTTGCCACATATATAGCACTGATTTGAAACATTTCGGTTACGTGGCATATCTTCTAGTGGCTCCCGGAATCTTTGTACTTGACAGTCCCTTTTGAAATGCCCAGTCTTGCCGCATCTATAGCACTGATTTATAGCCTTTTGATTACATGGTCTAACTTCTGTTGGCTCCCGGAATATCCGTACTCGACAGTCCCTTCTGAAATGTCCAGTCTTTCCACATCTATAGCACTGATTTGATGTATTTCGGCTATGTGGCCTATCTTCTATTGGCTTCTGGAATCTTTGTACTCGACAGGCCCTTTTGAAGTGTCCAGTCTTGCCACATCTATAACACTGATTACGGTTGTATGGCCTAACTTCTAGTGACTCCCTGAATCTCCCCGTGGCCTGAAGAACTTCGGTTAATTTCTTCAAAATACCGCCCATTTCAGTTAGTTCACAATTGTTCGCCAAATTTTCTTCCTTGATGGATACTTCCCTGATTGCTGGCTTAGAGATGTTACAGGCCGCCTCGATTTCCAGAGCTCTACCCAAAACTTCACGGCTGCTATCAAATTTGGCTAGACGTAACATCTTCTGAGTTTCTGGATCTCTGACACCGTCCACGAAATATTCAGCAACAAGTTCCTCTTGAAATTCTTCTGTTGCTCCCGGATAGGCCAACTGAACGAGACGTCTCACGTCTGCCTCAAACTCTTGCAGGTTTTCACCAGGCTTCTGATGTCGGGACTTAACTTGTGCCTGATAGAGCTGTCTTCTATGTTGGTCTCCAAATCGTCTCTCCAGTGCAGCTGCAAGTATGTCATATTTCCCTTGTTGGCTGATGGGAATGGTCTGTAGAAGTTCTAGGGCAGACCCACGAAGCGCTACCACTAGTGATGTAGCCATTTCTTCATTATTCCAACCGTTGGAAACAGCAGCGGCTTCAAATTGTCTTTTGTACATTGTCCAAGGTGTTTGACCGTCATACGTTGGAGGTTTTATATTTTGTCCTGTGGCGAATACCCTGCTCTCGGTGGGTCCTTTATTTTTTAGTCTGGTAACTTCTGTCTGAAGAATCTTCATTTCCTTTTGTATATTCTCTACTTCTTTTTCAAATTTCTCATTTTGCCCGTCCAAAATTTTCTGAAGCCGGTCCTGTTCTATTTGCCTTTTATCTTCTTGGTCTTGTAAAATTTTCTGGAGCCGGTCCTGTTCTGCTTGCCTTCTGTCTTCTTGATGTTGTAATATTTTCTGAAGCCAGTCCTGTTCTGCTTGCCTTCTACGTTCATCCTGTTCCCGTTCCGCTTGTCTTTTATCTTCTTGGTCTTGTAAAATTTTCTGGAGCCGGTCCTGCTCTGCTTGTCTTTTGTCTTCTTGGTCTTGCAAAATTTTCTGAAGCCGGCCGTCCTGTTCTTTTTGTCTTTTTCCTTCCTGGTCTTTTAAAATTTTCTGAAGACGGCCCTGTTCTGCTTGCCTTTTATCTTCCTGGTCTTGTAAAATTTTCTGAAGCCGGTCCTGTTCTGCTTGCCTTTTATCTTCCTGGTCTTGTAAAATTTTCTGCAGCCGATCCTGTTCTAATTGTCTCTCAGCATTTAGATTTTCCATGAAATCGGCCAACATTTTATTTATTTGTTCCATTTCTGCCGTTTGTTGCCTTGTATTGACCATAGAATGCTATCAAATTTTACCAGAATCCACCAATCAAACGGTCTCGTTGACGTACTTGTATTTCTTCTTTCCTTGAAAAATACTTCTCAAGTCCGGTCCCTTCACAATCCGACTTCTGACACCAAATGTTACGTTTTTCCCGTGGGTTCTTAACAGAATTACAACTTTGCTATTTTCAACTAATACTATCTTTATTCACTACCACTGTATACAATTTGACTCACTAAACTAGTCTTATAACTTTACCACTAATATCTATTCAACACTCAATGATTAACTGAACTGAACTAACTAACCGACTGACTAACATTGGCCTTAGGTCTGCTTATATATAATCTCCAATCCATCACGAATATTCGGGAAGTATTCCGAGGCCATTCTATATGATCTCGACGAGGCCATCGAGACAATTCCAGCGACCTGAAACTTCGCGACCGGCCGGGCGACGAGTCATACAGAGCAGACAAGGAAGCGAGCGGCACGGCGGCAGCTAGTTTTATAGGGTAGCAGAAAAACGTTCGGATGGTTGTTAGGCTAGCCGTAACAATATGTATTTTTCTGAATTTACTTAGGTATTAATTATTGAATCTCTATTATTGACCTAGATCAATAATGAATGTAAATAATAATTAATGCGGGCGAGAGATTCCTTGCACGTAGGCCACCAGTCTGGCCCCATGGTGGGCCGACTTACATACCAAATTAGCCCGGTGGCCCGGCCTTTCTAGTGAAGGTCTTTGGACAATTGGCAAGAACATGAGTGGACGATTCCACATCACCACCTGCATTCCGGATCTTCTACTATTCGCAGCAGGTGCAAATGCCTTTTCAAGCGATATATCCCTGTAGGCAGCTCTGTCTTAAGCCTCATGCCCCCCGTATGCAGAGCCAGGAAGCCTTCACACTACAAGGTGCTGGGTCTCCCAAGAGTAGGCCTCATTTCTGAAACAATCCCCATAGATTCTTGGCCCACACATTCATTGCTTTCCTTAGAATAGCGGACACCGTACTGTATATTTATTACACGCTCAGGTCCCATTGGACGCATTACGTAACCCTGTCGTGCCAGACGAACAAGCTTCATCGTTCCCGGGACATTGGAGTATCCTGGAACCCAAATAAGACTGATCCTCAGCGCAGAGCTGATCCTCAGACTCAAGAGCCGACAGAGCAGCTCTGTTGATATCCTTCCCTCTGAAGGCTCTAAACAGGTTTTCATACCTGCATTTGAGGATCATATACATCATCGCGGCCTGGAATACGGCTGCATAAGTTCCAAGGACGAAGGCAAGTTTCGTCCCTACGGTTTCTCTGTACACCCCCGCTCCAGTACCACTATTTTGGAGCCGCCCGTGTACCGCGCATCCCAATCGGCTATATGGAAATTGCAGAGTCTATCTGATCTGATAGTGGGCAGGCACTCAGCAGGCAGTATGTTGTCCAGCCTCATTTAGAGTCCTGGGCATTCATCAGCCGCCTTCGTCGTATGTAGCCCTAGGGGTGTCATGCTCCAGGAATAGGTGGAGCGGCGACAAACCAGCCAATCTCTCAAGAGCCCCGAAGGGTGCCGTCCTCACAGCACCTGTAATTCACAGGCAAGCTAGTTTCTGATTGACAAGAGGTTAAGAAAAATAAAACGGTCAATAATGGTTGATATTAAAGTTAGGAGTTGAAGAACATCATTATCAATGCATTCTTGGAATGAGCTAAAAATTAAATATTTTTCACAAAATCGCTTCTTATGATTGGAATCTCACACAACATGAGAGGTCAATTAAATTTTTTAGAAAAATTTAATTTCAAACTGTGTATCTTGTTTTCGGTCAAAATAAAAACTTTCCACTAATCCCCAATTTTATTAATTTGTGGATTAGGATTAGGTTGAATTCAATCAATCATAAGGGGAGCACATCAGAAAATGCCAATTAAGTAGCCTTGATACTTCGCTGAATATTAAGTCGTATTAATTAAGCGCTCCAGTTATTTTAAAATTTAAATTCAATCTTATCACCTGTTGAATAAACGAATGAATTAGTAAACATTGTATAATTCAGTAATAATCGCCAAACGGCATACGCACGCGAACAATATATAACGACACACAGAGAATCATAATCGAAATTTGCGATTATTAGAGAGCAATTAAGCTAAACAATGGTAATTAACAAGCTTGGTTTCCGAGTTTAAATTAATATACTCCATTCTAGGATGTAATGGTCTTTAAAATAAAGAGGCGATAATCCGTTTTATTCCGGTGGGATTTGCAACCAAATGGTCCACTCGATTAACGAAATTTTTTGGCTTAATTAGAGAAGAGTATCAGCTTATAGTATTACTTTTTAAACAAAGTTGTGTGCGTCTGTCTATCTGTGTGTTTCTTATAGTATTTGAACTTATAAAAATATTGTTTGCTGCTTGTTAAAAATAGTTTACAATAGAACTTTTATAATTTGTGCTTATTTTCTTATCGTCTTAAGTATTTTGAAAACTCAATTCACTTTATCCACATTTTTCCTAACAAAGAAGTAATGTAAAAATTAGCTGTATTCCTTTAGAAACAGTAAAGACAAATATTTCCCAATTTGGCAATTCCATGAGGTAATGCAATGCTTTTTTTGTGATGTCATAAACACAAAAGCGCCCTAAAAGAAAAACAAAAAAGAGCAAAGCCCTTTTTATCCCTATTATTTCCTTGACAAAATTGAATAAAACGATTCCTAACTAAGCAACTATCTCTTATGACGTGCCACGGCATTTTTACAGTTCTCCAATTGTCCCAAAGCTATTTTTGACCACCTGTTACTCAAAGTTTGTTGCCCCTAATAAAAGTAATAAAACAAACAAGGGCACACTTAGGAAAGTAAAAAGAAGTAAAAACGAAGTAATCAGGGACGGGGATGAAGTTAGATAGTAGATAAATAAATACATTGCCATAGGCTAACTTTTAATTACGTTCACTTTCCCGACATTTTCGAAACAGATAAGTGTTTAGAGAGTTTTTCTCTTCTAAATTTCCGGATATTTGGATCCTCGCTTTTTTGACTTTTTCGACGTCAGAACGAACAAAATGGCTCCCTTTTCGGAAATGTACATGTCAAAAAAACATCGCTAATTTCAATAGTATTCGGAAGACCGTCAAAAGGAAATTGTCCAGCAAATTTGTGCCTTCTTTAGTTATCGTATATCAAAGCAAAATTTTGAAAAGTCGCCCATGTGACGTAATAACTCGCAAATAGACTCTGATCGTGAAAAACAAATGACTGTGGGTTGCCCACAAATGTTGCCTGAAAACATGCCAAATCCCAAATTTCTAACCGCAGCCGTTTTTGAGGAAAGAAATGACTAACGTAAACGTAGCCGAGCGTTACGCATTACATGACGGCTCAGTTTCATTTCCTACCTAGTACCCAGGAAAATGTGCTAAACGCGCCTAAAGAAGTTTTTTTTTATCTCAATAACTAGGAATAGGAAGCCGCAATGGTGTGGAAGAATAAGTAGGACTAGGTAAAGGATAAATAGCTTAAGATATTGGAAGAGGTCGCTCCTGAGAAAGTTACATAACTTGATTGGCTTTCCAATATCTGTTACATTTCAAGATTTTGAACCCGGACAAAAATGTATTATTATATTACCTCCTACAGAAAGGCCTACTTGCTAATAGTAAAATTGCAGTGACGCCATAACATCCAGTCAAATGCTTTTGCCATAAGAATACCATTAAATGGGAGCCCAGTAAAAGTATTGGTTATTTTATCGCGCGTACTTCCGTATTTAACGTTGATTGTCACGCTGGATGACTAGAGGCCCAACTCGCCGTGTTCGACCTAATGTGTATCTAACGATTAGTTTGAGAATTTGACTATAATGGCTGCCTAATTAGTGTTATTTTTTTGAATTTTTCTGAAATCGTGCTTTTAAGTGCATGAAACTTGTACCTAATATATTTCGTTGTATATTTAGGTATACAATTTATATTCTTAGGCGTATTTTTAAATATATTGCGAACTTAAAGACTTGTTGCTTTTGTGCAATATCTTAATGTGTGCCGCTCGGTCAGCTTGTTAACAGCCAATACCCACTTGTTACAGGACAGTTTTATAAATTTTTGTTTGTGTATAATTGTATGTTTTTCTCTCGGTTTCGGATAGTTTTTTGGTAAGTAATACTAAGTGTAATTATGCCTCAAAAAGGCTGTAATGGGAACTATAAAAATGGGCATGAAGTTCATGTTTTCGGTTTTCCAAAGGACGTAAATTTACGCTTTAAGTCATACCCTTCATGGGCTGCTTGAAATTACCAAATACTTTTTTAATGAACTTGATATGAAGTATGTTCTCTTATGGACATAGTTTTAGCAGCCTATGTTATATTTAAAAAAAACTGAATAATGAGTTCAAGATATATTTTTGGATATTTACAATAAAAAGTCTTTTCTTTGTGAGCTGCTGTTAAACTATCTAAATAAAAACAGCTTTTTGACTGCTTTTGAACATTGCAAAAATCACCTATAAATTGATATTTTAAAAAAAAGTCTTAGCAGCATTTCAAATAGACTTCATAATAATTATTGTTCTAAACATAATCATAATCTTTTGAGTAAAAAAAGGAAACTGGGGACTTTTAATAAATAAATATCAGACCCAATAATATACCCAATCTGATTCAAAAAATTATATCTGAAACCTATATAAAGCTTTTTCATGTTTTATCATAAATAAACTACCTTAAAATGACAAAGAACCAGATTTAAGTCTTTTTTTTTCTATTAAAATAAATGACAGGTTCTGACAGGTTCGCAATTTTTTAAATTTTTTAAACTCACAATTTTCATACAAGTTAAAAAGGTCAAATGACATATCATAAAATATCAAAAACTGAAAAAGTTAAATGTTGTGGCAGAGTTTGTCAATGCTTGTCATTTTTCGATTTACCTTGGTCGACTTGGGGTCCTTTGGATGGAGAAAACAGACTACCAAATTTGACATTACTATTATCTATTATGACATCTTTATATCTATAGTGGCATTTTACTCGCTACCTATTTTGAAAAACCATATCTTCAAAGGTGTTTCCTTTCCTTTAAAAAAATAGAATGAGGGCTGAGTTCATGGCTCGCAGCCTTGCTTTAACCGGAAACCCTTAAATATTACTGATGTATGCAGTAAACTGGAATTTAATTTTTGATTTAAAAAAAATTAGTAAAAAATATTATCAGTCATAATAGTCGCGCTTAAAGTAACATTAGCCAAATTACGTTTCAAACTACATATACATATAAAAAGGTAAATTTACAAAAAAAAAGTTTTTATTAATTTTTTTTGGAGATTTTTGCATCTAAAATGGCTACTTAACTGTGAAATTTTAAAAGAAATTGCCCATTTAAATATACACCTGTAAATAGCTTTTGCCTAGATATGATGACGTCACGAGTAAGCCGTCAGGCCTTTCTGTAAGAGGTATTGATTATTATCGCTGTGCCTAACATCGCTCACATCGCAAAATCAGCCTCCCAGAAGCTTGGTGCGCTATTTCGCAACAAAAACTCTATACATCGCAGCAGTTGCTCTTGCTCTACAAAGCGTAAATAAGACCGTGCTCACATATCTGGGGTGCCGCACCAAAGCACACCCTAAAGCTGCTGGATTCCATTCAGAAGAGAGCTGTGCGTCTCGTCGGCGACCCGGAGTTGACCCGGAATCTGGAACACCGCAGACATGTGGTCGAGATGTCTCTGTTTTACAGATACTTTCACGGTAGATGTTCCCAGGATTTGGCCCGCCTCATCCTGCCCCTTGCAACTCCTGTTAAACAGTCATGACAGACGGCAAGAGCGCACCAGTTCATCGTACAACTGGAAACAACTAGAACATCGCTTTACAAAAACTCCTTTGTCTGGCGCACTGCATCACTGTGGAACTCACTACCAGGATATCTGTTTCCCATTAATTACAACCTACAACTTTAGAATATCTATAGACTCTGCTACAACTATTCAAGAACCGTGTCAATCACCAACTTCGCACACACACCGCTCGTCGAGCGCCATAGGTTCTCCCTTTAGTACGTTGGGGTTTAGAACCTTCGGCAACATGCACTAAAACAGAGTTTTATCCGCAATACCGAAACAGAATTTTTGCACACGACGCGCGTTTCGCTAACCATGTTAGCATCATCAGGAGATGATTAAAACTGAACAGTTTTAATCATATCCTGATGATGCTAGCATGGTTAGCGAAACGCGCGTCGAGTGCAAAAATTCTGTTTCGGTATTGTGGATAAAACTCTGTTTTAGTCTCTCTTTAGTGTGTGTCACTGCCATAACACAATGAATCTTTTTGGACTTTTTAAGACTACTGGTAGACGCGTTCCATTTATTACCGGAAATTTCTTTGTTCGGTTCATAATTTTCATTAAATATAGTGTCACAGGATTTGGGAGAAATGATTATGAAATGAATTGAAAAGATTCGCGCTTTTGAATAGGTCCAAAATGCGAACTCTTGAACTAAAACAATAATTCTCTTGCAATAAATTTGATAAAATTACTCCAGAAAAACGCTTATTGTATTTGTTTAAAGTCGTGTCTTGATCTAGACCGATAAGCTAAAGCGTATTTGGCACAAAATGTCTTATTAGACTAAATTTTTCTTTTGAGCCACACCCATACTACTTTAGATAAAGAATCAGGACATTTGACTCAAAGAGAGTTTTTCTTGGCACAAACACTTTTAATATTGATAAGAAACTTTGGTCTCTTGATCCAGCTTTAGATCTTAGAATTCTTAGCTATAGAATAGCATTCTTTTGATCCAAGAGTTTTTGATCTTGATTTGTAACAGAATATTATGTTAAATATATGTTATTAAATATTAGTCTATTCCGCTCCATTAATTCTACCTATTTATCAATGGTTTTCAATGCTCGGTATAATGGTCGGCAGTGACATCTATCTGTGAATGGGTGTATTTTGCACAATTAACTTTAAGGAGAACAGGTACGCAGATTTGTATCTTTAATTTATGAATTTGTGTCGGTGTAGATCGCTTGATTTTGGGAATGCCATCTGTTCGGAAACGTGCTTATCTCGTGTAGTAGGTAACTGAAGAACGTAGAGTGTTGTTCAATGCCTGTAATCTGCGATAGATTGCTACATTTAGCGTATGTTGAATGTTTCCTAAGTTTGACGCCGGGTTTCTTACAACGGTTGTCACGTGTTTAAATTGCCCAATCCAAAGCCATTGTGTTTAAATAGGTAGAACCTACAATTTTGAAAAGAGGGTGGTTGGCATCTTGTGTTCAGACGTTGGCACGGTAAGTGATATTATTCTTTGATCTCAAAATATTTTGTTCATCCTGCATATTTTTCAATAGTCTTTGCATATTTTAAATACAGAATTGATAACTGTTTTTGATTCGGTTAATCATATTTCACTAAAGTAAAGAATTTAGCATTTTTATATTGCGCTTTCGAGTGTTTGACGATTTCAACAATCTTAATTTTTTATGGTGACCTTTAGGTTTGAATACCGTTTTTTTTGTGAATAATTGCGTATCTTATCGGTCAAATTCGCGTAATTTGAATTGAATGGTTTAATCCAAATATATAGAGAACGTAATTATTTCATCGTTTAGTGGTCATACATATGATTTTACATATTTTCATTTAAATTGAACAGTATTACCTGGAAGATTCTCAAAGCGAATTTTATATGTTCCTGTAAAAGGTAGTTAATTGAATTTGAGTAGAATTTCGCTGAATTTTCTTTAGTAGTATTGTTGATCGTAGTTTTTCAGGCTTATTTCATTAATCTTTCAGTTGATTTGTAACATCAAACTATAATTATCATCACTTATCGTGTCACGTTTGATCAATGATGTACCGGCATTGATTTGCATATGAAAGAGGTTTAAGCAGATGTGTGTAAATTTACCTGGTTTATTTTTTCTTTATCGTTTATCTAAGTTCCTATCTCAAAGCGAGATGCGAGATAGTAATTATCTTAACTTTAACGTAATTTACGTCAAATTGTTTATGTGCCAAGGGTCATATTTATAGATTAATGAAAGAAATTTCTTAGCTGGAGTCATTAGACTTGTTTTAAGAGAGGTCATACCTCGATCTTTCTATTTTTTTATTAAAATCTAGTTATTTTCTATTTGAAGTTACCGAGAGCCACTGTTGGACAAGTTTCATAATTTTTTCATAATTTTCTTTTAAATTTCTAATTTCAATCATCATTTCCTTTGAATTTCTTATCTCTAAGTAAAGAAAAGAAATATCTTGAGTAACAGTAATTATTCATAGTGTTATTTAATCATAGTTATCTATAGTTTTTGCTGAACTTTAAATTGTAATTGAAGTTCTGATTATATTTGCTGTAACCAGTAAATTTTCAAGTTGTTGTATAACTAATTCGTATTTAATTATTTTAATTAATTAGTTGGACGCTACTTTGTAACTAAATAGTGTTGCCCACTTTGTAATGAATTGCTAGCTCAGTCGTACTTAGGGGTTCGCGAGACTACGGTCTCGGTCTTGTCTCGGTCTCGGTCTCGAAAACGAGACCGAGACCGAGACCGAGACCTGGAAATTAGAATCAAGACCGAGACCGAGACTTACCTATCGAGACCGAGACCAAGACCGAGACCAAGGTAACGAGACTCTCGGTCTCGGTCTCGGTCTCGAGAAATATTTTTATTTGTTTAATTTTCAAAACTTATTTTTCTGAAAAAATCAAATTTTTATGTATGTTATTGGCAATTTATGTCAACGGGATCCAATCAACCAAAACATTGAAAAATCGTGCAAATCCGGATATAACGATTGTTTATTTTAAATTTGGCTGTTTCTTTTTAAGATTCTAGAAGAATGGTATACTGTTATGTACATAATATGTAATTATGTAGATAACTTATTTTGAGCCATTTCCAAGCAATAAACAGCTATGAGTTTTCACATTTTTCGTAATATCTGCAAGGTAATAAAACATCGCGTATACATAAAACCAGTGTCAGATTAGTATATTAAAAGATGAAGGGCCACCTTTGACCATATCCACTTATACACAGTATATACCGTATACCTATACAGAGTGTCCCAAAATTAGTGGACGAAGCATTAGCCCTGTAGTTATTTGTCAAAAATACCTTAAATTTTTTCTATAAACATATATCGGCAAACAACTCCTACGGGAGTTAGGGCCTCTTAAAGGTGAGCCCCTAAAGATATATTTTTTTTTAATTATTTCCAAAATTGTGTAAAATAGAGTTTTAAAATTTTGGAATTCCCCTAAGTAAACTAAGTTTAATATTTAAAATTCGGAAATGGAATAAGAAATAGAACATTTTAGACCGGTCAGGTGCTTAACATTTTGGGAGTGAATCTAAAAAATTGACGTCAACTTTTTTTTGGGCTATTTTTTTATTTTCTTTTCAAATTTTGAAAATTTGAATTTTTTTACGTAAAAAAGTGCCTCTTATTTCGTAACATTAGGACGCAGGGTTTTGAGAAAAAGGGATTATAAATGTATTCCGAGTGCCAAAAACGGGTATAAATTGAATGCTATAGTTTGAAAATCTGTCATAACTTTTTTCTAAAACAAGTGTTTCTACTATTTTATAATAATATGAAGTTTTGTAAGGTCAAAAGGCATTTTTGGGGATTATCAAACAACAACGCTGCGTCCTAGCGAAACAAACTAAGAAGAACTTTTTTGCGAAAAAAAATAAAATTTTCAAAATTTGAAGAAAAAATATGTAAAAAGTTAGCCCAAAAAAAAGGTAAATTTTTAGATTCACCACCTAAAATCTTCGCACCTGACAAAAGAATTTTATTTTTAATTCTATTTTTAAATTCAGAATATTAAAGTTAGTAGAATCCCAAAATTTTAAAACTCTATTTTGCACCGATTCGGAAATAATTAAAGAAAACCATATTCAGGGTCCCATTTTTAAAAGGCTCTAGCTCCCTTCCCGATATATATTTATAAGAAAAATTTTGGTTATTTTTGACCGATAAATACATGGTTGATATTTCGTCCACTAATTTCGCGATACCCTGTATACCGTTAAATTTAAGAGTTTGAAAATAATTTTTTCCATATAATACAGATGGTTTGAAAATGACATCACTTTGTATTGCTACGCTACAACTGATAAGAAATGTAAAAAAATAAGAAGAAAAAGCGTTGACTTTGACAACAAAATTGACATAAATCGGTACCTAGTTTTTATGTGTACAGGGTGTCCCATTTTCGTAGGTTTTATGTGGTTTCACCCATACAGAGTAAAGATAGAAGGATGCGGTTTTCGGGACACCATGCTACTTTTTTTGTGAAACGAAAGGTGGCACAAACAAAATTTTCATGATCGCCTTCATTCTTGAGATACAAGGCATTTTTGAAAATGTTGCATTTTCAAGCACTCCCCGTATCTCAGCTGCCTGATAACTTATCAAAGAGGTAAAAAGTGCTACTTATATAACTTTTTACGTAGAATCCAGTGCCACCTTCAGAATAAGTATACGAGGTCAGGTCAAAAAGTTATCTGACCCTATATTATATATTTTTAAATGGGTCACCCTATATAGTATTTTTTCATCTTCTTCCCCTCACCGAGAACTTTTCAAAAACAAAACTTTCCATATTTATTTTTATAAATAACGTGACAAAATTAATTTTTTTATAATTTTTTTCGTATAGTATGCGGTCAAAATCCACAAAATGCACAAAATCATTATGCCATCCATTACTACTGTCATTGTTAGCGTTACTAATATTTAATTTTTTCCCGTACTTAGGTAGTTGATATTTATTGTTCTTCGTTGTTATTATTGTTTGATTTGTTTTTTTAATATGGCCCAAAACCAAAAATTTGAATACCATGAGAAGTATGATATGAATACCTGCTTCATATTATCTAATGAAAGCATAGATCAGTCGGCAGAGCTTTATTTGAACAGGTCAGTTAATCTTTACCTTCTTGTATTTTGAAATTATTTGTTCTCCTTATTTTGTCATAGATATCCCGAAAAAAGACAACCCGAAAAAAGAATATTTCAAAAAATAAGATCCAATCTTTGCCAATATGGAACTTCGACCCCCAGTCTACAAGAAAGAGAACGAGGGATCTGAGGGCAACGTTTTAGCCCTTGTTTAAGCAACTCCTAGAACCTCGTGTAGAAAAATAGACGAAGAGGTAGGTGTACCCAAAACAAGAGTGCAAAGAATAAAAAAAACACAAATTCAAACCTTACAAATACAAGGTTGTTCATCATCTGTACCCTGGTGATGCTGAGCGTAGATTGGAGTTCGTCAATTGGTTTATAAATATGATAGCAGAAGATATTAATTTCGAAAAAAGGTCAGGTTATTTGGTCAGACGAGGTACATTGTACAAATTCGGGAATGTTCAATAGACATAACTCGTGGTTTTGGAGTCAGAAAAATAACCACGTTACTTTTCTTAGGGAACGTCACGGCAGGTTTGGATTTAATGTTTCCTGCTTTATTCTCAACAGAAAAATAGTGTACCGAATTTATGAAGAGAATCTAAACTCCAATAGATACTTACATATCCTAGAAAAAAACACAATGACAATTTTTGATCATATTCCATTGGATCCAGCACACAATGGTAGAATAATTCAAAATTGGCTTAGCGAATATTTATCCAGAGTATGGATAGGAACAAACGGGCCGGTTCGATGGCCACCACGATCGCCGGATCTCTTAGTTTTAGATTTTCTTTTATGAGGCTATCTAGAAAATAAAATTTATGCAAGGCGATACGAAAACATACAACAATTGAGAATGACCACGGAAAACGCTTTTGCTGAATTACAAAGGCAATCATTCATATTAGAAAATGCATTAAAAAGAATTTATAAACTTTGCCAAACATGTAGGAGATATAATGGTAAGCAATTTGAACAATATTTGTGATTTGCTTTTCATTAATTATTCAATAAATTTATTAAGCCAGTGTCAGCTATTTTGTTTTGTAATGTAATGTTATCATGGCTATCCACGACCGCCTACTATACGAAAAAAATAATAAAAAATGAGATTTGTCACGTTAATTATGAAAATAAATATGGACTATGTTATGTTTTTGAAAAGCTCTTGGTGAGGGGAAGAAGCTGAAAAAATAATATATAGGGTGTCCCATTAAAAAAAAATAAAGTAGGGTCCGATAACTTTTTGACCTGACCCCCCTATACTTATTCTAAAGGTTACACTGAATTCTTCGTAAAAAGTTACATAAGAAGCACTTTTAACCTTTTCGATAAGTTATCAGGCAGCTGAGATACGGGGGGTGCTTGAAAATGCAACATTTTCAAAAACGCCCTGTATCTCAAGAACGAAGGCAGCCATGAAAATTCTGTTAATGCCACCCTTCGTTTCACAAAAAAGTAGCATGGTGTCCTGAAAACCGCATTCCTCTATCTTTCCTCCATATGGGTGAAACCCCGTAAAACCTACGAAAATGGGACACCCTGTACATACTTAAAAATCCCTATTACTTGTATACCAACCTACATTAGAGGTAAGCATTTTTATATCAAAACAACAATTTAGAAACTAACATGAAATATATTAAAATATTAGTAGGTACCTATTTAAGTTAACTATTATTATCCAAACAACTGTTGCAAACAAAAAATGTGAAATTATTTAAGAAGTTTATCCCTAATATCACATCTACACCAAGAACTGATACACAAAAGACACTTATTAGATGTTTCATTTAACTTAATATTCCGAAGTAACGTTTGTGTTATTAACGAAAAATAAAACAGTAAATTATTTAATTACTTTTTATTTGCTCAAACCGAGACCGAGACCAAACCGAGACAAGACCGAGACCGAGACCGAGACCAAGGTAGTCTCGGTCTCGGTCTCGAGCTTCGAGACCCGAGACCGAGACCGAGACTAAATTTTTTCTTCGAGACCAAGACCGAGACTGGCCAGGTCTCGGTCTCGGTCTCGCGAACCCCTAGTCGTACTTATAACTTATTATTTGGCTCATTCACCAATTTGTAAGGATAGAGCAAAGGTAATTTATTTAGTTTATTTGAAGGCGTGGATTAAACGATTTCCTTTGGTGATTTAAAATTTATATGGCGCCACTTACGATAAATAAAAAAAAGTAAATTAAAAACAACTATATATTAACTATATGGTTAAATTACAACTTATGATACCATGTGCACTGCAGTTATGAACATAAGATGAAAATTGACTTAAAATTAGATTACAAATGCAATCAAATACAATAATTGATTACTGAGAATTTAGTTAACAAAAATGGTAAAAATGAGAATTGACTTAAAATTAGATTACAAATGCAATCAAATGCAATTGATCACTGAGAATTTGATTTACCAAAATGATGAAATTGAAATTAGCTTTGGTGTTTGACAAATTTAAAATAAATAAAATCTAGGTCTTTGCAATTCTTTCATATAAGCAACGCGTTACCTACGTTCCCAACTGTTCTTGTATTATCTTCAAACCACGTGATCGTTTGGGACCTCCCCTGGAAACTTCAACTGCCTGTACCTAAGCTTCCTAGCTATAGGCGTGTCCATGGCTTACCAGTCATTCCAGGAATAGTTCCCAGTTGTCTGCACGTGCCTGCTATCGGATCGACTGTCACCACAATGATCTGTGAGACTGTTGTCTTGTAGGAACGTTGAAAGTTTACATGAAAAAAAGAATTGGGCGTCTTAGACCGGTGTACACTGCTAATTATAATTATACAAAAGAGTATTCTATGGACCTCAGTTTGATATACAAGGTTTTAACCAACAACTTGAAAATTCATTGGTTACATAATCAGAACTTAATTATAGATAATTATGATTAAATGACACTATGAATAATTACTGCTACTCAAGGTATTTCGTTTCTTTAATTAGAGATATGAAATTCAAAGGAAATGATGATTGAAATTAGAAATTTAAAAAAAAATTATGAAACTTGTCCAACAGTGGCTCTCGGCAACTTCAAATAGAAAATTACTAGACTTTAATAAAAAAAAAACGAAGAACGAGGTATAACCTCTCTTAAACAAGTCTAATGACTCCAAATAGGTACTTAATTTATTAGGATGGCCCTTGGCACATAAACAATAATTGGACGTAAATTACGTCTCAATTAATCAAAGATAAAGATAAGATAATTACCATCTCGCTTTGAGATAGGAACTATGTTTATAGATAAAGAAAAAAATCAACCAGGTAATTTTACACGTGCTTAACCTCTGTAATAAGCAAAACAATACAATACATTGATCATGGATCAAACGTTGACACGATAAGCAATAATAATTATAGTTTAAAGCTACAAATAAACTGAAAAAGTAATGAAATAAGTCTGAAAATTTACTATAACTAACAATATTGCTAGGAAAAACCCAGAGAAATTCTACTACAAATTCAATTTACTACCTTTTATAGGAAAATATAAAATCTGCTCTGCGAATCCTCCCAACAATATCGTCAAATCTGTGTGATCGTTGTTATCGTAAATAATGTGTGTGACCGTTTAAAACGATGAAATAATTCCGCTCTCGACAAATTTGAATTAAACCATTATCAAATTACACGAATTTGACCAATAAGAAACGCAACTATTCACCAAAAAAATCGGTATTTAACCTTAAGGTCACCAAAAAAATTTAGAATCGTTGAAATCACAATTACTTAAAAATGCAATACAAAAGCCAAATATATCTAACTGAATTGGAAACAATTTTTAATTATATATTTAAAGTATGAAAGGATTATTGAAAAATATGCAGAATGAATAAGATATTTTAAGATCAAAAATTACTACGACTCACCGTGCCGACGTTTTAACACAAGATTTTACGAAATTTTTCAAATCTGTATATTCCACCCATTTAAAATTCAACGTTTTTTTTTCATTGGCCAGTTCAAAACACGTGACAACCGTTGTAAGAAACACGGCGTCAAGCTAAGGAAGCATTCAAGCATTGCCTATCAATATACTAAACATTGAACTGCCTATCAATATACTAAACATTGAAAACCATTGACAAATAGGTAGAATAAATGGAGCGGAATAGACAAATATTTCATAACATTATATTTAACATATATTCCGTTACAGGTGGTTAAAACCTACTGAGGTCCACAGGATACTCTTCTAATTAATTAATTAGCGGTATAAGTTGGTCTAAAATATCCAGTATTTTTTTTATGAAACTACTGTTCCAAGACGACACCTACACAGATCTTTGTGGTGACAGTCGGTCCGACATCAGCCACGCACAACTAACAGGGAACCATTCTGGGAATTGCCATTAAGCCCTGGATACGCCTATAGCAGGGAAGCTTAGGTACAGGCAAAGAGGTTTTCAGTGGAGGTCTCAACTGATCACGTGGCTTGCAAATAACAGGACGAGTTAAGTATTTGGATGTGTAAAGGAGTTTTTTAGATTGGCAAGACCAACTTGTTATAATAACTAAATTTGTTCATTGTTCACATTACTAGTTAATTTAGTCAAGTTTAAACTTCATTAATTATATTATAAGTTGTATTTACATCCGATTATCTGAATTTCAACAATTTTTAACAAAAAACCTCATCTTGATAATTGTAAATTAGTTGTTAAATTAATATATTGTTTTAAAAAATCTCTTTTTTGATTTATTACAGGACTGGGCTATATGAGACGTGAATTATTTTTATCTTTGTAAATTTTAGTTATTGTTATCTAAATATTCTATATTTTCTGTTTGCATCGTCTCTGAGAGCTTGGCGTCCACAATCACATATGTAATATAGTTAACGGGAGAACCGTTAAATCGAATCCACCTCTAGTCTCATTTAAATTAAATTAAATAAATTAATTATCTTCACTAATTGCGATAGATTTAGATTGTATATAAATAGCAGGCAAAGCGCGTGTTGAGTGGGTTAATCATTTAGTGTTGAATTGTAAAGAGCTATTAGTTGTAAAGTTATAAGAGTAGATTAGTGTGTTTAATTGTACACAGTGATAAATAATAAAGATAGTATTATTGCAAAATAGTAAAAGTTGTAATTTCGTTCAGAACCCACGGGAAAAACGTAACATTTGGTGTCAGAAGTTGGATTGTGAAGGGGCCGGACTTGTGAAGTATTTTTCAAGGAAAGAAGAGGATACAATCACGTCAACGAGACCGTTTTGATTGGTGGATTCTGTGAACATTTTATAACATTCTATTAAAACAGAGTTTTATCCACAATACCGAAACAGAATATTTGCACTCGACGCGCGTTTCGCTAACCATGTTAGCATCATCAGGAGATGATTAAAACTAAAGTTTAGTTTGGGTTTGGCGTCGAGTGCAAATATTCTGTTTCGGTATTGTGGATAAAACTCTGTTTTAGTGCATGTTGCCGAAGGTTCCAAACCCCAATGTAATAACATTCTATGGTCAATACAAGGCAACAAACTGCAAAAATGGAAAAATTAAATAAAATATTCGCCGATTTATGGAAGATCTAAATGCTGAGAGGCGAGCGGATCGGGAAGAGGATGAACGTAGAAGGCAAGCGGATCGGGAAGCGGATGAACGTAGAAAGCAAGCGAATCGGGAAGAGGATGAACGTAAAAGGTAAGCAGAACAGGACTGGTTTTAGAAAATTTTACAAGACCAAGAAGATAAAAGACAAGCAGAACAGGACCGGCTTCAGCAAATTTTACAAGAACAAGAAGACAAAAGGAAAATAGAACAGGTCCGGCTTCAGAAGGATGAAAGTAGAAGGCAAGCGAATCGGGAAGAGGATGAACGTAAAAGGCAAGCAGAACAGAACTAGTTTTAGAAAATTTTACAAGACCAAGAAGATAAAAGGCAAGCAGAACAGGACCGACTTCAGAAAATTTAACAAGACCAAGAAGATAAAAGGAAAATAGAACAGGACCGGCTTCAGAAGGATGAAAGTAGAAGGCAAGCGAATCGGGAAGAGGATGAACGTAAAAGGCAAGCAGAACAGGACCAGCTTCAGAAATGAATGCTGGATGTAATTCTAGGCGAGCAAGGAAAATTACAGAAAACATTGGAAGGGGAAAATGAGAAATTTGAAATAGCAGTAAACAATATACAAAAAGAAGTTGGAAATGTACAAAAAGAAGTAGGAGACGTACAGAGAAAAATGAAGAATCTACAAGCAGAAGTTACCAGACTAAAAAATAAAGGACCCATCGAGAGGGTATTCGCCATAGGACAGAATATCAAATCTCCAACGTATAACGGTCAAGCATCCTGGACAATGTACTGAAGACAATTTGAAGCCGCTGCTGTTTCCAATGGTTAGAATAACGAAGAAATGGCTACATCACTACTGGTAGCGCTTCGTGGATCTGCCCTGGAACTACTACAGATCATTTTCATCAGCCAACAGGGGAAATATGACATACTTGTAGCTGCCCTGGAGATACGATTTGGAGACCAACCCAGAAGACAACTGTATCAGACACAAGTAAAGTCCCGACATCAGAAGCCTGGTGAAAACCTGCAAGAGTTTGAGGCAGACGTTAGACGTCTCATTCAATTGGCAGGGCAGAGATCCAGAAACTCAGAAAATGCTACGTCTAGCCGAAGTTTGATAACAGCAGTGAAGCTTTAGGTAGAGCCATATAAATCGTGGCGGCCTGTAACATCTCTAAGCTAATAATCAGAGATGTATCCATCCAGGAAGAAAAGCTGGCGAACAGTTGTGAACTAACTGAGGTGGACGGTATTTTGAGGAAATTAACCGACGTTCTTCAGGCCATGGGGAGATTCCGGGAGCCACTAGAAGTTAGGCCAGGTAACCAAAATGCTATAAATCAGTGCTATAGATGTGGCAAGACTTCTTCTTGTAGTGTCTATCCGTTCCGGATGTTGGCTATCCGTTCCGGATGTTGGCTATCATATTGGCTATTCGCACTTTATTGACTGCAGCTCGGAATAGCTGAGTTGTTGTCGGGTTGAACCAAGCTCTCAAGTTTTTCAGCCACGACATTCGTCGTCTGCCTGGTCCTCTAGTTCCATACACTTTGCCTTGTAAAATATTTTGCAAATAGTTATTAACGATATAAGGCCGATAAATAGCAAATAACGGCCGGGCTGAAGTATGTGTTATCAGCCAAGGCTGTTATTTGCAGTAAAGTAAACTCTTCTGCTATTCACTTAGTGGTGGATAAATCTTGTTAATGTCCACCAAGTATATAGCTTAAAAACGTCTTATGACATGGTATTCATCCCAGACAAATCCATCCCCATACGATAACATAAATTTAGTACACTTTCAATTAAATTCAAAAAGTTTAATAAAAGCTACGCCACTGCTAAATAGTTAACGACCTATCTTTATAAAATGCTGTATGCCCTATATACGAGAATATATATTATTTGATTTTTATAGACACTTGTTGCTCGGTCGGGCTGGCGAGTTAATGCAATTTTAAAGTGTATAATTCTTTAAAGAGGGGTGAGCCGTAACACGAAGGGTGTTTTTATCTAAATTGTTTCGAGCAAATTGTTTTCCACTTAATGTAATTTATGGGGATTTAGATGTCGTGTGCTTTTCGGGATTATTATGCGATAGAAAAAGTGAAATGCAACTAACTCAAACTAATAACATTAATTTTGATGTGATAAGAAAAAAGGTTATTTGGAGGATACAAATTCAACTCTATAACAAATCGAGCATTCAGCTCCAGTCAAAGTGACGGGAACACGTTTGTGTTCGTCCCCTTCTTCGCCTGCCATCTCATTTGGAGACGGCTTTTCTGAAAAGATCGTTTGGTGTACATCCATATACCATTCTCCCAAGTTGCAAAGCCATGGTATGTTTCTTGTTCCACGCCTGAACTTTCCCTTGTATAATCAATTGAAGCATGGTATATCTTTCCTCGGGCGTAATGTGTTCCAAGTACTGCAGTTTCCTGAATTTCATGATTTCTATAATTTCCATTTCCTGCTTGTTCATTCTTCTCATGACTTCGTTATTTGTTACATGTTCCGTCCATAATATCCTTATGATTCTCCTATATCCCCATAATTCGAATGATTTCATTTTCTTGATGGTTGTCGTACAGCAGAGTCGATAAAATGCAGCACTTTTTCAGGCTAACTCTTCAAGTCCGATTTCAACTGTCTTGAATAAAGTACTTTTCTCAGTTTGTGATTTCTTTGGAGTAGTCGTTTGCGCAATTGATTATTGTGCCCAGATATTTGTAGTTATCCACCCTGTCCAAGGATCCAGCCATTGATTGTAAGCCTTCCATTTTTATTATTTATGAGCTTTTGATATCCTTTTAGTTTTCTTGACATTTATTGTTAACCCGTATTCTTGACAACATTCCAATATTTTGTTCATCAGCCTCTGATGATCTTCGAGTTTGTCTGCTAATATAACAGTATCGTCCGCGTACCTGCTGTAGTTGATCGGTGCTCCATCTAGTCCAGCTAATTCCTCCCCGAGAGCTTTCCTCATGATCTCTTCCGAATAGAAGAGGAGTGGCGATAATATGCACCCTTGCCTGACTCCTCCTCTAATTTCAATTTCTTCTGACATATGCTCATTAATGCGTACTTTTGCTCAGTGTTTATTCGATATAATTCGAAGGTCATATAATTATTTGCTTTATTTTCAGGATCTTAATTAGTTGTTCGTGGTGGACTTCAAAAGCCTTAATATAATCTATGTAACATATGTATACGTCTTGGTTAACGTCCAGACATCTCTGGATTTATACACTGAATGCAAAGAGGGCTTCATCCAAATTATGTTTCACTCATAGTCATATCCAGTTTTTAGTATATACGATTATGAATGATCTTTAGGAACAATTTTAAAGTATGTGACATCACACTAACGAGGCGCTGATCCTTGCATTCTCTAGCATTCGTCTTTTGGGAGTCAAATAAAAGTCTTTGGGAATGTCACATGATAAATATGATTAAAAAGCTCTACCAGGATGTCTATGTGTCTCTCTTTCACCATTTTGAGTATGTCTATAGGAAGTTCGTCAGGTCCAGGACTTTTTCCATTCTGTGTTGTTTTTAGTGCGTGCAGTATTTCTTCTTTTGTAATTTGTGGGTCGTTTCTTTTGACTCGAAAACTCTTTACATCTCTTCTTTAATCTCCGAATAGTTTCTCGATTTACTCTTTCCAGCATTGCAGTTTTTATCCCCATTTTTAGGAGTGGTTCTTTCGCTGTAAACCTGCCATTTATTTGACCTTTTTATGTAAAACCTGCAAAACAGGTCATATTGTTTTGAAGATCTTGGATCTCTTTCGTTTTCGTCGTCACTGATCCGGCTCTCTTTTTTCTTTACGGAGTCTCTTAGTATCCCTTTACACGGGTCGAGGAGGCAGTGTTTTATTAATTCCCATTGTTCATCAGTATCAATGGTGTTAATATCTAATTTATCGCGGTTTTCATGCATTTTTTTTTTGAGGTTTTCCTTTATAGCATGTTCCCACAGTTTTCCTACTTCCATTCTAGGGGTTCTTTGTTTTTTTTTATGTTTTTAGTGCAAGTGTGACGTTAGCGATTATTGGGTTGTGGTCAGACGAGACATTTGCTAATGGGGATGCTTTCACTGCTTTAATGACAATGCGGTATCTTTCCTTGATCATGATATGGTCTATCTGATTTCTAAGTATTTTGTGCGGCTTATCCGCAGGAGAACGCTATGCATATAACCGCCATCCTGGTAATTTAAGGAACGTGCTTATGATTATTAGGCTTTGTGCTCCGCAGAATCGTAATACCCGATCTCCTCTCTCCCCAGTCCCTGGTCTGCCACATCCATTCCAGTTTTCCCCGTACCAATCTTCTCATTTAACTCGCCCATAACCATATTGATGTCTCTATGCTTAGTTATTTTCATGGCCTTTTCCATGTGTTAGTAGAATGTTTCTATCTCTTCTTCGATTCCGTCTATCGTAGGAGCGCAAACTTGGATCAGTTTTAATTTGGTGTGAGATGACATTAATTGCAAGATCATTACTCTTTCCGAGATTGGGACAAAACCTTCTACTGCTCTACTGATTTCTTTATCGACAGTAATTGGCATACTATGTCTATGTTGCTTGTCATTGCTTCCAGAGTAATATATTGTACCGATGTTTTTAGAAAATTTTTTTGAGATACCTAGTCCGTTTTGTTTCGCTTATTCCCAACATGCGGATATTTATTCTCTTCATTTTTTGAAGAAAGTTTTGCGTTTTTCCAGTTTGGTACATGCTTCGAACGTTTTATGTGCAAATTCTTGTGTTGGACAGTTTTATTTTACCTTCTTCGTGTATTTGATAATAATTTCGCTGGATGACGACCTGAGAGGCCTCGTCTCTTCTTCCCCTACAAGACCCTGGATTCGGATACCCAAGATCAGTGATCCTATCTTTTTCATTTCTTGTAGCCATGATGATTCTACTAGTGATATCTAATGTGATGGTTTCCCCTTGCTTTTCCCATCGCAGTGCGGAGGCCCGGGAGACTGGTTCATTTGGGTTAGTGCCGTTTATCCATTGGGAACATTGGGTAAGTTGACGGTGAGGTCCTCGAAAAAATTCAATCTTTAAACACAAAAAATAAATATAAATTTATTATTAAGTATAGATGCCTTTTTGTCATATGCAAAAAGATTGTTGAAAGTGTAAATGTAACGAGCAAGTCTTTGGAAGATTCTTGAATTATATAATTCAAAGCAGATGATATATATAGCACAGATACAGAGAACTAATACGAAGTCCTGAAGGATCTAGCGTGAGAGCATGGAAGGTCTTCCGGAGACTTCAAAAAGTTGTTTCACAAGTTCCAGAGCGTAGTGTGGGGATGAAGCACCGCCTGTAGGCACATAGGCACCACGCTATGGCATATTTTCGGCTCTTTTCCAAATGATCTGGATACTACGTCTCTCTTGAGCCCTCTGGCACTTGGATGTATCCCCAAGCCTGGCAAATGATTCGAGTGTTGTACATACCTAAAACGGGTAACAGTTCTGAGATCACTTGTCCTGTGGCATGCCAATTGAACTGATATGAAGAATCCTCTATATAGTTTTGTTACCAGGCTGAGACTGGGGTCTACGCCAAGGAAGTGTTCTTGGATATTGAGGGGGCTTAAATTTAACAATATTGGATGGATCCGCGTCATACTTGAAAGCAGAATCATATTGTCAACTAACATTCCCAGTAATATAAAATCACATGGTGAAAAGTTTTCATTAACATTGAATCTCAATAATTACGTTATTATCCAAAGTATAAACTGTTATGATTAACCTTGTTGACAGTTCAAAACAATATTTAAATTGGACGGCCAAATTCGGTAGAAAAAGCTGCGCAACAGCTAACACCGCCAAACTTTGGTGTCCAGTAAGCACATAGTACCGAATAGAAAATTGCCCCCCCTGGAAAACTAAAGCTTTCATCTTAAAGCCTTGGCAGTGCATAGTACCGAATAGCGACCTGCCTCCCTGTTAGGCAACTAACATCTTAAAAAGTCAACCTCTTAAAACATAATAACGCCATAAGGTAAAGTGCTGATAAAATTATTAATTAAAAGTAAACTTAACTTAAGACACATTATTCAAAGTGCTTGGTCTATAACGCCCTTCTGGCAATCCCTATCTCTGCTGTTACGTTAATTTCGCGAGGAGTAAACAATGGGGACCTCGAGACATGCATCCCTGCAGTGGCGGATTTACCCTAAGGCCCGGTAGGCCCGGGCCTAGGGCGGCTAGATTTAGGGGCGGCCCCAATCGTGTCAAAATAGTATATTACGTACCTAGGTCAGTAAAGTAAGGGGCGGCTGATAGCTTGGGGCCTAGGGCGGCCGAGACTGCAAATCCGCCACTGCATCCCTGGATGCTCTGGTAATACTCACATCCTTATACTCAACCTGAAGCCAATAGATGCTAATCTTGTTTTCTTGCCGAGAGTTTCTGTCCGTCTCTCTCAATTACCTCTCTGAGTTACGCAACCTGGAAGAGCGTAGATCGACTAAAACAATCAGTTCAAGTGCAACAATATCATCATTATGAGAGGTGTGACAGGGCGCTCATCCGTTAGCAGGAGCTGCCCGCAGAGGTGTTTTCTCTGCGGTTGTTGAGATGTCTGGCGCTGGATGGGCTACTACATATTCTCAAAGCTGATGGGTCGTATGCTTAAGGATACGCAGATGATCTTGCCACTGTAATAACTAACAAGTTCCCAACTATTTTCAAAGGGCTTTAAGAGTGGAGGAATGGTACGGTCTCAACATGACCTTTCGGTCAATTCCGATAAGGCCTATAAGAGAGGGGTGAATCTGGATGGATTCTTTCTGGTAAAACATTAATTACTTCTCTCCGGGTGGGTTAAATATCTAAGAGTTGTTATTGCCTGGAAGTACACAGTAATAGGGTCATATAAAAATCATTCAGACAGTTCCTTGGCTATATCTTGGGCTTAAAACCAACTTTACCCCATAGTGATAAAAAAGCCCACGATAACATACGGCGCTCTTGTTTGGTGAACAGCCGTTCGCGAGGCAACCTATATAGTGCGGCTCCTAGCTACAGAGATTTGCCTATCTGGACTAAATTGGGAACTTTCGAACTGCACCCTAATCATGGAGGTCATTATGGGTCTAGCATATCTACATCATTTAGTTGTTGATAAAAAGGCTAAGAAGGCTGAATCATTTATACAACACTGTAATAATATTGTCGATCTGAAAAATAGCGTATCAATAAGCTGGATCTTGTAGCTCTATAAATTATTTACTAAATTTCTAGCCAAACGACTCACATGTTAACTAGACTTCTATCAACTTAGGAACCAAGCCACATTTAAGCCTTTAAAACCTCGATCCAGAATTCGGTGAATGCAAGCCACTTGTACTAATTATTGTGGACTATGAAAAGGCTTTCGACTCCATCATATAAAGCAAGATGTTTGACGACATTGCTAAGCAGCCATAGATATTGCGAAATATATACGGAAAAGTAAGAGCAAATGTATGAGTGCACAATTCAGAGAGGAAAGGAGATACAATTTCTTATTTGTCACCCTTTTAGACTACATATTTAAGAACATAAATTGCAATATACGGGCTTAAATGTAACTATGAAGATCTCACTTCACACACCTTCGGTTCGCTCATGATATTGTAATGATTACAGACAGCTTATAGATAGGGCATATGATATACTGGTACAACTAACATCTGCTGCTCATAAAATCGGAGTTCTAAAACCAAATTCATGATAAATCCAAGCCCTAGCTGATATATCTTGATATTGAAGAAACAGAAATCTTCAAAGTTACTTCATGTAGGTATTTGCAGGCCATGAAATTAAAATCGGCAGGGGTAACAAGACTTGAGAAGAAAAATAGAGCGAAGAATTAGAGTGACCTGGACCGCCTATGGAAAGCTCAAGTATGCTTTTAAATCTGAAATACGCGTATCCCATATCTTACATGGTGTGCTAACCTATGGATCAGAAATTTTATTAACCTTAACCAACAGAACATGGAAGGATCCCTAACACACGTTACGATATAGATTCCCAAATTAAGGATACGTCAACTAACCAGGATCACTGATGCACTATCAAATAATTACGATCGCTCTGAAATGGAATTGGGCTGGGTACGGTATGAGGTGGCGACCCACGCAACATGCGTCCGCCAACCAGCTGGGCAGATGATATAAAACTAATTATGATAAACTGAATCCAGAACCTTAATGATCGAAATAAGTGGAAGTTAATACGAGAGCCCTATATTCAACAAACAAGAAGGACTATTTTATGACGATGGGATCAGAAAAACTGCATGTCCAAATTAATTAAACATATTTTTATATAGAGATGGCCAAAGGTCTGGAATAAAATTGTTATTTTTTGAGCAATCAGTGTTTTCAAAAAAACGCTGAAACACGGTAGCTGATTATGAGTTTTCCAAAATATTTGGTTAAGTAAAATAAAATTCCCAACCCCCAGTTACCCCAACTTTTTCTTGTGGGGGCTCGTTGAAAAGCACATGAAAAATGGAATCCAGCCATACCAAATAAAGAAGTTTTATGTTTGCATTAAACTTTATTAAACTCTATTCACAGGTGATTTAATGCCGCAAATGCTGAAAATGCCCTCCATTTACTGTGACATTCTCCTAGGCGATAGTAAAAGCCGTCCACAGCATTACGAATGACTTCAGGTGGTATATTACGTATGTCCGCCGTGATTTTGTGCTTTAGATCTTCAATATTGTCCGGTCTATCCTGATAAACTCTTTCTTTCAAATATCCCCAAAGAAAGTAATCTAGGGGCGTTAAGTCGGTGGCAATTCAACTGGACCGCGTCTCCCATACCAACTATTTGGAACATTTGATTTAAGTACCTGCGAACATTAATACCAAAATGTGGAGGAGCGCCCGACATTTTGTTGGAAGCAAATTCTTTCATCATGTATATCTGGATCTATTCTATGAGGAAAAATCTGAGCTAGCGCAGGTATCAGTTCGGATGTTAGGAAGTCTAGGTAGCGTTTGGCCGTAAGGTTTTCTTCAAAAATAAAAAATGTACCCAAAATTGTATTGTTGATAATACCTGCCCATACATTAACTTTTTGAGCACGCTGCGTATGCGCTTCTGATACCCCGTGTGGATTTTCCTGATACCAAAAGCGATAAATGTGCCTATTACCAAAGAAAATGATTCGTAGTAACATTTTCTTTGCTATTACCCACTCCATTTAAATAGAACGTAGCCTTATGCGAAAAAATTATATCCAGTGGAGAGTCATTAATGTCGACGTCACACCGTCTCATAATTTCCTCACAAAATTCCAAACGCCTATCATAATCGTCTTCCAATAGCTCTTGAACAAGGCATACCATATATGGATGATATTTCTCTTTTTCTAAAATCCTTCAAATTGTATTTCGAGGAATATCCTTACTACAAACCAATGAAACCGTTGAACTATGAGGATTTTCAGCAATTTATAATGCTATTATCGTCATCCAAAGCAACTGTCCGACCAGATTTGGGTAAATCACGTACTGAACCGTGTTTCTCAAATTTGTGAAATATTTTACTAACTCTCCCTTGTGAGATTTGGTTTTCGGGATATTTTGCATTAAATAAATCACACACTTCACGTTGTCTTCTTTTTTGTCTCCACATCCAAGTAATATCAAAATTTCGATACGCTGATGCCTTTCCGACAGTGCCATTATGATTTTAAAGTTTTGGTTTTTGACACCATACTAATATTCAGACTTCCGATTTACAACTAAAGTAAACAATTAGCCTGAACAGCTTGGTAGATGAAAAAATACACACAAAAACCTTATTTTTTGCTCTAGCAACAATAATAATGGTTCAAATTACCCTATTTTTTGATCTAGCGACAATAATAATGGTTCAAATTTTTTATCTGTTATTAATTTTTCAATAGTCCCTCACTACAGTAGTTATCTTATAAAGCCCTGGTTATTGCAAACATAAAACTTGTTTGGTATGGCTGGATTCCATTTTTCATGAGCTTTTCAACGAGCCCCCACAAGACATAGGTTTCCAGTCGAAAAAAAAGTTCCGGTTACTGGGAGTTAGAGGGTTGGGAATTATTTTTTATTAAACCGAAAAATGTGAAAAACTCAAAATCAGTTACTGTGTTTCAGCGTTTTTTGAAAACATTGCTTGCTCAAAAGATATGAATTTTATTGGAGACTTTTGGCCATCCCTGTATAATTCGATTATATAATACAAACACCATGCATTTCTAAAAAATATTTTAAAAGCCTAGGAATTTTTGATATATTTATGATGGGTTTAAGAAAACAGTTCCATTGAGGTATATCACTCAATAAAAGTTGAACGGCTCTGACAACTAATGGATACGCATCCTTTTCAGATCCGATTTAACACTTCGATACATAAAAGCAATAAAATAATAATTTGCTACCAGAAAAGTCGGTCTTAAATCTTTCAGTACATTGAAAGACTAGCATATTTACAATTTCACTATTATATGGCCGTGTATAATTTAAACCTGCTGCAAGGGCCGTTGCTGATGGGGTGCAGTCGCCGGAGGCGTCATTTTAACTTACAACTCATCCAGAATAGCTCACTTATTTTACTGCCGTCTCGGATTGAAGATGCAAAATATTTATCTAATAAAACTAGAAAATATATCAAAAATATGCATATTTATTTTGACAAAAATATAACATTCACTGTGCGGCAAAATATTTCTTAGTGCAGGGAGAAACAGTCAGGATCGGCTCTATGCTGAATGGTGTAATAATTGCAGGCTGGCTATAAATATGCAAATTTGCAAATTGAATTATGATCTTGTGAATTACAAAACGTAAAAAGATCACTTTTAAACCACTTTACTCCATTAAAAACACTTCACTGCACATGTATTTTACGAATCCCTATCTGTCTCAATTTTTAAATAATCTTATTTTATTTTTATAATTGATCATTTTTAACAACTGGCATCTTCTACTGCAATTGTGATATTGTATATGAGAGTACAAATATTTGGTTGATATAAACAGATAATACAAAAATATTAAAAAGGTGAGTCTAAAATGAAAATATTTCAACATTTCTTAATAAGAGAGTATAAAAATACAGGCAAAAGACCTGCAGTCGACGCCGACTTTCTCGAATGAGCATCACATACCCGAGCATGATCGCTTACTCTTATTTATTATCCAGGAAAAAGTATGCTGAACGTGCCTAAATAAGTTTTATTTTAAAAACCTTAACCTGTAACTTCCTTTATATTATTAAGCACTGAAGTCTAAATTAAATTTGCATATTTTTTAATCGCTAATATCATTTCTCTTACACTTATTTTTATTTAATTAATTTTTAGAGGGCTTTTCATCAGAACGTCAAAGTTTAGATACAAAAAAATTTAAATATTACATTTAACTTCGTTGCAAAAGAACTGCCTATACCCTTAGGTTTTGAAATGAAAACTTATTTAGGCATGTTCAGCACGCTTCTTCCTGGATAGCAAATAAGAGTAAGCCATCACGCTCGGGTATGTGACGCTCATTCGAGTAAAGTCGGTGTCGACTTTAGCCAAGTGAGAGAGAGAACGAGCCAGCGGAGCGATTTCAGATACCATAAACCTATTGTTTCATTCTTATTGTCACGGCTAGCGACCAGCTATATGTTTTTTGCTACCCTATACAACTAAGCTTGTCGCGTCGACGTTATTTTGTCAGAACCCACGGAAAAACGTAAGTGGCTGATTTTTTGGGATTTGGAACGCTTTTAGGCAGTACTTGGAAGCCGCCACGCCGGCGCCGGTGGTAATGATTTATGGGGAACAGATTTTCCGTTTACGAGTTATTACGTCAAATCTGCGATTTTTCTAAATTTCGCTTTGATGGACGATAACTGTCGAAAAACTCAACAATTTCGATGGAATTTTCTAAACATGTTCTTTTTGACGGTCTTCTCAATTCTAAACTGAAATTGGCGAGAATCGGAAAATGGCGAGTATTTTTGAGTGTCCATATTTTTGTTAAAAAAAGGGCCAATTTGGGTTGTTCTAGCGCCGAAAAAATCGCGAGAATCGAACAAACTGCGACGACAATTTCATACAGAATTTCTAGGAGAAAAACCCTAAATTCTTCTCCTTGAACATGTCGGGAAATGGACTTTTCAGGGAAAATGTAAAAATTTCTAAAAGTCAAAAAAATTAAGGTTTTTATTTTTTTTTCAGAAGAGCTGAATACTTGACGAGACTTTACGCCAAAAAATCTATTAGAGGAAACTTTGAATATGATGATGTATTTTTTACAGGGTGAACTAATTAAATTTAAGCCTTTCGCCATTTCGAGTTTTGCCACGACACTTCAGCATTTAATATTTTATTACTGGAAAATCGAACACTTTCGTACTTCAAATGAGGGGATATGAGCAGAATATATTAAAAAATTAATCAATCTGATGAAAGATGCCGAATTGTTGATTTTTTTTCTTTTCAGTTTGAAACATCTATTTTAAGCGTACTACCAGCCAACGTATAGCTGTTCTCAACAGATTCGTGAACCTCGTGGTTCTAGCTATAAAAAAAGTTTCGTAACATTTTTCCGTACCAGATCAGGGAATACGCGAAAATCGCGGTTAAACTGAAACATGCAGAAAATCGCATCAAATTTCCAGTTTTCCATATATTGGCAATTTTGCGAGTCTGAATAGATAGATTTGCTTTCGATGCATTATGGGAAATTCGAAGAAATACGTGTTCCAATATTTTGACCTTTAGGCCAAAATATGTAGATTTATATATTTAATTTCCCGAAATCTCATCGGAAACGATTTGAACCGGAAAAATCGGCTAGGATCGGAAAATGTGGACCTTTTCTGGCGACCTGATTTCTGATAGATTTTATGGCGCATTTCGAGGCAAGGCAAAATTTTACTTGCGTATATTTTTTGTGTTAAGTCAATTTGCCTGAACTCTCATTTAAAACGAGCTGAAGGTGGGAAAATGGGCCAGGATCGGAGAAATTGGACTTTTTTCAAGAGATAAGCAGCGGTTTCTGCCGATTTTATAGGAGATTTGGAGGTAAATTTTACTTTAAACATCGAATTTGTAGAAAATAATTTCAAAATATAGAACACAAAAACTATTAATCCTGCATTGTTGGTTATCACTTCTGTCGTGTGGTCTTAAGCACACACCATTTTGAACTGAAACTTCTTTAGCGAGGGTCGAGGCGAGGGTAGCAAGTCCAAAAAAATGAAACGGAAATCAAAGTGAAACACTTTAATGAAGCATGTTCCAGTATGATTGCCGAAAATTTCAGGACATGTAGCCGAGGTAAAATGAGGATCCTGGACGAAAACTGGAGAGAAGGGAGAAGGAAAAACAAAAATAATTAATTTCGGCAGAACGGGAAAAGCTACGGGGTCGAAATTTTTATGGTAGCTGCGCCTCATAGGGGGCTACCTTTGACCCGCTCAAACCTGTTTTTTGCCGATATATCTGCAACGGAGCCTCGGATCGAAAATCTGACAAGCGATGACCCCGTTCACAGGGTCATCAGTGGGGGAGTTGGCAAGCCGCGTTGAAAACACGCATGATAATGTTCTGAAGAATAAAACGTGTAAAAAGTGCAAAAAGAACCTATTAAACGGTGTAAATTGTATAAATTGTGATGCAAGTTATCATGTAAGCTGTGCCAAGCTTTGTAGTCACGTAAAATTTATAACTGGTGATGTTATAAGTTGTTGTGACATTTCACCACCACAAACTGCTACTGTAAGTAACAAAAATGAACATGACATTACATCGGCTTTCTTTGAAGTATTAGGAAATATGTCTCTTGATAATAAAATAGATATTAGCATTTTTATTACGTTGTACAACAAAAGGATTTATTAATAAACGAACTGAGACAAAAAATAGATCTACTAAATTCTCAATTGGACACAATCAAAACAAATCCAATTCCGGTTCATGATATTGACCAAAAAAAGGGTCAGACGACCACAAAAATAGTATATTGTGTAACTAGTAGGAAAAACAAAACATTCCTGGACGATTGTGGTAATTGGCAACACAGGAGTCCAGGAATGTGCTTTTCCTACGAGTTGCACATACTATTTTTTATCCGATCGCAATTAATTAGAATATGTATTTATAAAAATAGAGCCAAACATTACTCTAAAAAAAAATTTAAACTCGACATAATATCAGTTTTGAATCGAGCGAGCTTGAAATTTATTACGTAACTAGGGAAACCACAGCTAAATCATGCTTTTGATAAACGTCAGATCTGACAAACAAGATGTTTAAATATGACAGAAAAGTTATATTCCCGGCCTAGGACGGAAATGTTGTACGTACAGATATTGCATGTTGCCAAGCAACGAATACAATATACTGGAATCATGACTTTTGCAGTGAGAAAACACCAAAGACATATTATGTCTTTGGAAAACACATCGGAAAGGTATAGTTTTTCGTCCGATCGGATAAAAGAGTTGTTGATAAAAATTAAATTCCTGCTAGCAGCAGTAAGAACCTAACTTCTAATGATACATCAAGCGGTGTTGCCAAGTCCAATAATAAACCACAGTTTTCCAGACAACATGTGTCTGCAGCCTTATTGGAAACAAATACAATAAATAAATGTAACGATTTCATAAATCTCCTAAAAAACGATGAACAAGAAGATTTTAAAAAACAAAAAGACGAAATTAATACGAAAAAGTAAATTATTAAAGGAATCGAAAAAATAAGAGACATAATTTAGTAGTTGGCAACAATAATGAAATCCAAGTTAATGGCAAAGAAGCTAAAGGAGTGCCAAAACTTTCAAAATTACATGTACAGGGTGTTCACCCATAATGTCCCCCCCCTTTAACTTTGTTAATTTTTAAGCTACAAAAAAAAATAAAAAACAAAATTGTAGGGTTTTTAATGTAGTTTTTGCACACGTAAAGGAAAAAACAAAAAATTGTACATTATACAGGGTAGATCAAAAAGAAACATTTTTTTAAATCTAGCCCCCATTTTTTATTCGATTTTTCGATTCTAC
>MU189843.1:47806-96190 GCA_016904865.1 Pissodes strobi | reverse complement strand
ATTGAACTTAAAAATAAATGTTAGTAAGGTAAGGTGAAGAGGGTCCAACTCTAGACCAACAATCCCCTGGGGACCCTTAGATACCCCTCATGGAAGTTTCACGGCTTTCTGCCGTTTAACAAGACAACCTGCTGGGATAGAGGATGTGAGTCCACCTGTCAAAATTCGGAAGCAGAGGAAGAAGTCTCATTTCTTGGGAAAATGTGAGGTATTTGAAAATAACAGTGATTCAAAGAAAAGAAGTGAAGGAAAAAAAATTAATGAAAAACAATATTTCATAGAAGAAAATTTGATAATTATATTTATACTTATTTAATATTATGTTAGGTATTAAAAGGCTTTCATATACCTCAAACGGAAATGAACAGGTTATTCGGTTAATGCGATTGACCCGATAGTAAAATTTTACAAATTTCTTAACTACTGCGTGACGAATTAACTAAAATACATACTGCCCTAATCTATATATAAATTTATCACTACAATTTTTTTTCCAGAAAAAGGAATATAGGTCCTTATTCCAGATTGTATCTGCATTAGTCACCATTTCGTCTACAAAAATAAGAGACCCCCAAATAAAGCCTTCACTCAAAGACAAAGGACCAAACATTCCAATTTAGTAAATGCATTCCAAATTCTAACGTTGCTGGGCCTCGTCCGGACGCCTAACACGAACGCGACATCTCGATCGTGGGGCGGCTGGGTGGCTCGGGTGGCATCCTGAAGGGTACGTGGGGTGAGGTAGGGGGGTGAAGAGCGATAACGGACGCTGTCCCTCGAGCTCTACTGCCCGCGGAGACGAAAACAGGATCGGCAGAATCAAGGGGACCTTAAATGTCAATCAGACGGCCGGAAGACAATATATAATCAAAAATCCGCTTTTTGACGAAAACCCCCTATTTTTCCACATCGCAACTTCTGATTATTGTTGGCAGTGCGTGCGTCTCCTCCGTTAAAGATATGATTTCATCTTTCATCCCTGAAATTACGATAAAGAACCACGATAGTGATTGAGCAGTTGGCAAAGTCAATAAATAAGAGTTTGAATAAAACTAAAAACAAAAACCAAAGAAAGAGAAGCTAGATAAGAAAACTAAAATCCCAATGGAAAAACGTAACACTGAAACTCAACAAACTCATAACACAGGACATTCGAATAAAAAACCTTAATTAGAATAGAAAATAGTACAACTCTGAGAGGCAAAACCCAGGGCAAAACCCAATTATTTCACTCTAAGCAATAAGAAACATGTAGAAAATATAGAAAATTTCTACATCGAATTAGAAAATAACTCGAAAAAAAGTGAGGTGCAACTTCTGATTATTGTTGGCAGTGCGTCCGTCGCCCCCGTTAAAGATATGATTTCATCTTTCATCCCTAAAATTACAATAAAGAGTCACGGTAATGATTGAGCAGTTGACAAAGTAAATAAATGAAAGTTTGCGTAATGATAAAAAATGTAAACCAAAAGAAGAACAAGGTAGATAAAAATACTAAACAGCAATGGAAAAACCTAACACTGAAACTGAATATACTGATAACACCGGAAATTCGAATAAAAAACCTAAATTGCAATCGAAAATAGTATAACTCTTAAAGGCAAAACCCAATTATTGCACTCTAAGCAATAAGAGATGTATGTAGAAAATATAAACAATTTCTACATCGAATTAGAACATAAATCAATACAAAAAATGCTAAGAAATTTAAATATAAGAGCGCAACTTCTGATTATTGTTGGCAGTGCGTCTCCTCCGTTAAAGATATGATTGCATCTTTCATCCCTAAAAGTACAATAAAGCACCACGATAATGATTGAGCAGATGACAAAGTCAAAAAGTCCATTTTACTGACATTTTTCAAGCAAACAAGCATTTTCTTCTAGAAATTCCCTATCGAACTGTTGTCTTAGTTTTTTCGATTCTCGTTACTTTTTCGGCGATAGAACGACCTAAATTGATCGATTTTTCTAAAATATACAAGCCCAAATAATATGCTCGTCATTTTCCGTTTATCTCCAATTTCAACAGGGTTTGGAAGACGACGGGTACTTTTCCAAAAAATTTTACCAAATTTTTTAAATTTTGTCGACAGCAAAATTTGGAAAAGTCGCTTATTTGACTTTGAAACGTAAAATCTCAAATTTTTACACGCAGCTGTTTTCGAGAAAAATGAAGTTGACGTTGACTTTACGCGAATGAGCGATAAGGCTCAGTTCTATTCACTACCCAGGAAAAGGTGTGCTGAACGCGCCTAAAGAAGTTTTCGCTTCCTGACTCTCTCGCTTGGCATGAAGTCGACTCGAGCCGACTTTACCCGAATGGGCGTTAAATAGCCGAGCGTGACGCGAGTCGGCTCACTCTTATTCAGTATTCAGGAAAAAGTGTGCTAAATGCGCCTAAAGAAATATGCGCCTAATAAATATTAACACAAGTTCAAAATTCAATATGGCGACTCATGAGCCATCCCGACCAATGTCCTAACGTTCAAAACTTCTAAATGAATCTACATAGCACGCGGCACAAGTTTCATGCATTGAGAAACACATTGAAGTTTGTGGTATTTCGTTCTTAAGAAAAATTAAAAATAAAACACAAAATTTTACTTTAAGGTCAATAGTATCGCTCTCCAAGTGGAAAATCAGATACTTTTATTGATCAGCTTTTTGATCTACTTAATTTTGTGTAAAAACCCAATAGGAAATTAATTTGATGCGGTTACTTTAATTATGAACCACAAAGAGACTTACAAGATTTGTTTACGCTGTGTAATATCTGTTCATACTATGGGTTGCACCCACAGTACGGTTGTTTATCAAAATCGAGAACAATTTTTGAAAATGAATTGCTTGATATTCTTAATAAAAAACTAAAAGATCTTTTGGATGCGATGAAGTTCCAGACTTTTTATTAAAACGGGTTTTAATTTATATTATAAAACCAATAACTTATTTAGTAAATTTGTCATTCTGTAAGGGAAAATTTCCATATAGACAAAAAGTTGGGAAGATTGTTCCATTGCTTAAGAGAGGTAGTAAAACAGACATAAATAACTATAGGCCAGTTACACTTACGATGGTGTTTTCCAAAATTTTTTAATACGTTTATCTGGATAGACTCTACTCTTGTACTTCTTAGATAGGTATCAAATACTCTCTGATGACCAGTACGGCTTTCGTGGTGGGTTTCAAGCCATCACATCTTTTTTGGAATCTATCTTAGAAGCTGTTGAGTCAGGAAAGTGTCCTATTGGAGTCTTTTGCAACTTCAGCAGGTCATTTGACTGTGTCAACCACGATCTGATGCTTGATAAAGTGCGCTGTTTTGGTCTTACCGAACCACCTTTAAATTTTATTGAGACATTTTTGTCTGAAATAAAGTAATACGTTAGTATGATGTACCGTGATGGTAGGTTTTCCTATGAGATAAGGTCAATATGTCATCTGTAAATATGAGTGTTCCGCCGGGATCTGTATTAGGTCCAATTATTTTTCTCATTTATATAAATGACTGGGAAAACTTGCGGACACACCCCTTAGATCATTTTGATAATACCTTTTTTAAGGAATTTGCGGACTATTTTACAGTATTAAAAACTAATAAATGCGATGCTTGTTTGGATAATTCCTGTAATTTAAAAAGGGATGTACAAAAGCCATGCAGGAACTTGTCCATCAATATTGACAATATTCCCTTAGAGTCAAGCAGTGATGTTAAATGTATTGGCATATTTCTTGATAAAAATATGACTTTTAAAAATCATTGTAAACATTTACTGCCGTTGTTGGGATCCAAGATAAATGTTTTAAATAACTTAAAAAACACTTTGACTGAAACTCAAATCCTACAAGTCAGTGATATTTAAAAAGCGTTTAAAAGACTTTCTCATGTCTAAGTGTCTGTATTCAGTAGAGGAGTATTTTACATAGTCTTGTAGCTGTAGGTAGTTGTAGTTTGTAGGATCGATTTTTTACAATTTCCTATACATGTTCTATTTTGTCTGAAAGGAAAATAAAGATTATTTATTTATTTTATTTGTTACCTTAGCCCTCCGGACTAAATCGTCTTATAAACGGAACACTTGATGAATACCATTGTCCGTAAAGGACAACAATTTTTTAGGAAAGGCGTGGCATTTGTAGATTACAAAAAAGCGTTCGACTTGATAGACTTTATAGAGCGAGCTAAAGAAATCTGCAGATGCTGCAAGAGTACTAGTAAAACCAAATCAGTATCAATAAAGTGACTTGAACATGTAGGTATTCAAAGAAATAGACTGGTCAGATATAAATCTCAAAGTTTATGACATACGATTTAATTATGAATATTTAAAAAAATATATTTTTTTTATCGAATCTAAGAACAGAACTTAAAAGAAACGATAATAATTATGAATAAAGAAGTAATTCTTTTTATTACAGTCCATAACCAAGAAAAAGGAAGCGATAACAATATATATAGGACAAAAGATACTGCTTGGTGAAGAAAATGAAACAAGACCTAAACAGGAATTTTTAAAAGCTGCTTACTTAAAATTAAAAAAATTCCACAACACATACGGTCAAGGGCTTTTATATACGTATAATTCTAGTCTTCACAGAGAAAAACATGCCTACAATCAGGCTAACGGAGTCAAAAGTCAATAATTAGGATGTGAGTTAAGAAAGAGGAACCATGAAGGACCAAAAGTACCCGTCAAGGAGCAGTAAGTACATCAAAGTCAAAATGTCTTTAATCAGAGAACAATTGTTATACAGAGCAAATGTTAACAATAATTAAATGATGCCGGGTCACAAATAAAAAAGATATATATCGCTAATTTAACCCTAAAAAATTAAGAATTTTAAAGCTAATAAAACTGACAGGTAATTGAAACATACATACACTGTCTTACATCACAGTTAAAAAATTCCATCAAGGAGTGCGATTTTATTGCCAAAATTTTCCCTCTTTCTGATTTCTTAAAATATTTAAAATTGGTCACGGCTTTAATACAGTTAGGTAACCTGTTAAAGAACTTTATACAAGCGTAAACAGGGCCTCTCTCAGCAGCACAAAGTTGATGCAGTGGATAGTTTATATCCAAACTTCTTGTATTTCTGTGATGTAGATGTTCATAAGCAGGAAACCGCCAGCTAATATTAAATATAAATATTCAGCACTCATACATGTACAGACCTGGAAGAGTAAGGATGCCATGCTCCCTGAACCTGCCTCTACACGATGTAACGTATCCCAAGGACAGAAGAACTCTAATTGCTCTCTTGCGCCCAGTTGCGGCTTATATATAAGAGCACATGAGTACGTGCCCCCCTCGTGAAAAAACAAAACAAAATTACGATTTAATATTTTATCCAAATTTCCGAATTAACATAATTATAAGCTTGCTGTTAAATTAACGTTTGCTCCGCAAAGGTGCAATATATTATATTCCTAATGCAATACTGGGGTGCACCGCTGCTCCGTGCGTTCCGTCGACAGTTAAATCCCGATCACCCATTTTTTACTCGAATGTACCCTAGAATCTGCCCCTAGAATAGCGTTTAAATATTATGCATCTCACTCCCACTAATAGGATTTAAAACTGGTGCTTTTTCTAATCATTGTGGCACACATTTCCCGTGCCCAGATGAATTTCATTTTTAGATTTTGTTATGATTAGTTACTGGTTTAGCATAGACGGGAGGGTGAGGTGAGGAAAGGGGATTGAACTTTGACTTTCTTTGAGTAAGTCAAGGGTCAAGATTCAGTGTATTAATAGCAGGTTGTTGGATAAACGATTATTATCATTGGTCTGATTTTTCGGTTAAAGTTAAAGTGGTTGGTGCCATCCGGGTATCCGGCAATTAATATACAATTTTGACTGACTTTTATTGTTTTTTGGAAAGTGAATATGAAAAGGGAAGCAGGATCCTCGCGTTCTTGTATTTCTCAATCTGAAAGTACAAAATATACTGTGGAATATTCACAAATTCACTTAATTTGTCCATAGCTAGAGCTCTCTGCGTTAGCTAGGGAAAAAACAGTGCAAAAAATCCCGATTTTAACAACGTTGGGGTCTGGAACCTTCGGCAACATGCACTAAAACAACAACAACAAACAAACTTTTTTTTACCGATTTTAACAATTTAGTAATAAATAAAGTAAGTGAAGTGTATAGACATTATTTGATGGAATGTTTTTAGAGAACATTCGAAAGGTTATTTTAAATTTTTATTTTTTTTATACTATTTTAAGACACTGGCAGTTTTCTTGTTTACCTTTATATCGATATCTATATATTTTATTACAAATGTTGTGGTTGCGGACCCCCCAAAATACTTGTCACAAGCCGCCACTGCTTGGGCCACAAAAACACCCTGAGCCTTCGCACTGCTCCCCTAGAGGACCCCAAACCTAAGAACAGAATGAACGCTCGCAAAATAGACCGACCAATAGCACCAAGGCACCTGGACACAATACGCAAGGAAAAGTCGGCTACCTGTTCATCTCAGTCTAAGTTTCAATCGATCTGTAAACCCAGAAATTTTGCACTCTTGTCAAGGTCGTCCTAGTTCACCTTTAGCTTACCGGGAAAGCCAGTGTTCCTCCGCTTCGTTCTGAAGCACAAGAAATTAGTCTTCTCGTTGTTTAAAACAAAGTTGTTCACACCAAACAATTCCTAGGCTCTATTCAGATGATTATTCGCAACACTAAAGAGTTCAGACAAAGTTAAACCAATCACTAGTTAGTTTGTGTCATCAGCAAAATTTGCAAGAGGATAGTTTTTGCTTAAGATCTCTGATGCTAATAAAAATACCCATTTCTCTGAGAAACTCCACACCGAACATGTCCCTCCTCAGAGAAGTACCGCTGCCCATCCCTCTCAACCATCATTTTCTGCCTTCGATCACTTAGATAGGAGATCCAACACAGAGCCGGTCCCCGTACTCCATACCGCTCCAGTTTCTGCAACATGGTTGCATGCTATAAGGTAAAATCATTATCCTCTCAAGGCTTCATATGATCCTTTCAACAAAATCACAAACTGTCGTTTCCAGTGACCTTCCCTTTACCCATGTTGAGAACCCCCAAACAAATTTTCACTATAAAAAAAAGCTTAATAACCTGGTACATCCAGATCAAAATTTCTTGAAAATGTTGGAACTAAACTCACGGTAATTCTCAATACTGGTCACGTCCCCCGTTTAGTGAAGAAGCTTGACAATAGACAGCTTCAGATCTGAAGGAAAAATGCCATATTTAAAGAAATTATCAATGATGTGGCATAATGGGATAGAAAACTCATAAGCATATGTTTTTACAAGGTTTGACGAAATTTCATCGAAATAATATAGAACACTGCACTCATGGATTTGCTATACATAAAAGCGGCCTCGAGGACGACGACCGCGCATATATGTGACACTGATGGGATCGAAAGCACCCGCAAAGCATATACCATAGTATAAATAAACATACTATGCTTATACCTTACTAAGCTTTAAATATATAATGCAAGATGTATAATAGCTATGATGTTTATAGGAAAAAATAATCCTAATAACCAATTTTTTTAGTATATAATTCTTCGTCTATACAGGGCACTATAGTAGGCCCCCGAATTCTATTTACCGTCCGATTTCGACCCACGTCCCTTCGCATCCCTGCAGCAGCCGCGGGCTGACCTCGCGCCTCGTGCGTGCGTGACGGCCACCGCCGCGTCAAGGGGGCCGAGGAGGGGAAGCCTCGCGGGGCTCGACGGACCGCGACATCTGCACACCGCGCGAGGGTGACCCCCCCGTCCCTTCCTATTCGTCGCCAATGACGACGATCGTCTTGGCAGGATGTCATGGCTTGTACAGGGTGTTTCGACTGCTAACAAGGAGAGATTGGTCAGTATACACGATATATGGTTAATTTAACGTAAAATAAGACATTTATTATATAAACTCCATGAGTTTAGAGCATTTTTCTAACGAAATTATCAATGACCTTGTGAATTCATGACTCAGTGGTTCAGCGTAACTATAGTCATTTATATTCGAGACAAATTATTCAGTTCAAGAATGTCCTACTGAAGGATCTGAAAAGCAAGAGTAAACCTATGAAAGTTTTCCCTCGAGAACCACATACCCTTGAAGAGATAAAGGAGGCATTTACAGATAACTAGCTGATATTGTTGATTCAATCGCCCCGTTAAGAGTTAAGATGGCCTTCTGGCATTACCCCGTCAAATATATTAAATGCCACGAAATAGAAACAAAATCGACGCATTTCGAAGTTTCTCAAAATAGCAAATAGTTTTTAAGACACAACATATTTAATGTTTATGGGGTTGTTCAACCAATCAGAATTTGAGTTTTGAAAATTTTCATACTATTGGAATACTTACGCCCAAAAATCAACCTGCATGCCAGTTTTCTATGTCAAGACGTTTGAGCTGGGTCGTGATGAACGAGTGCATAAGGGAATAAGAGAATTACTTAAATTTTATATATTAGTGTATATTTTACTTCTTTATTTGGATAATATGGTATTCAGATAACAGTTCTGTTTATTCCAGATAATTTTTGAAAATTTTTGTTTGGGAAGAACCACACACTAAAAGCTGAACGAGGTATGCCTAGATGATGTTCTTTTCTACTTGGATAATAAGACTTAGTCATATTATTCTCTTGCTATCGTTCTGATTATTTCAAATAAGCTGTGGATATTTTGTCCTAGGGACGAACCAAACACTCGCGGATTAATTAACGCATTTTTGCACAATTTTACTTCTTTATTTGAATAAGATAAATTAATATTCTGTTATCTGAATAATTCAAATAACAATCTGTGGAGATTGTTATTTGACATACTTAGATAAATATTATCTCTTTGCCGTTCTCTTATTCCAGATAATCTGTGATTTTTTTTCTGGAGAAGAACGACACATTGTTTATAAGCTGAACGAGGATTTCTAGATAATATTATTTGGATAATAAGCTTATAGCAGTGTTCTCTTGTTACCGTTTTGCATGTTCCAGATAAACTGTGGCGATTCTTTCTTGGAGAAGGTCCAGATATCTTTAAGTAAATGAAGTAGGTATATTTTTTTAAATTTTACTATAGCATCTAGCATAATAAGAACTGGTAATATTCTTTTTATATTTTTCGGATTATTGTAGATTATCTGTGACTTTTTCTAGAGATAAACTATACTTTTGCAAAACCGGTTAAATCATATTACTTTGTCATTTAGATATTACTTGTTACGTCTGCCTGTCTGAGATAATCTGTGAAAATATTCTCGGGAGATGATAACACAACTTTCAAGAGCTGAGTTTTAACTTGTAAATTGTATAATGATATTATCATCTGAACCCAGAAACCGAGCTAAAAGTACGAGAACAACTAAAAAATAAAATAAAGGACATTAACGAGATCAAGTCGAACACAAGAGAGAGATGGCAGAAAACAAGGTAGACTATACAAATAATATGCTCGACTCTCTTGAAACGAGACAGGAGAAGAGAGAATGGATGCCCGATGAGATAAGGGATATGATGGAGGAGAGACGTAAATTCAAGACTAAAAATAAAAATACAGAGAAATACAAGTAGACCCACAAAATCATAAGAAAACAGTTCGAGAAAAAAAATGGTAAATAAATCACCCAATAACATAAAATATAACGATGGAAATCTCATCTCAGAGTGATCAAAGATCTTAGAAACGTGGAAATCCTACATAGAAAAGTTGTTTGCATGGGACAGGACTAATGATCAGATATGCGGTGAAAGAGAAACAATACCGTCTATAATTAAATCAGACGTAGAAGAAGCCATTGCAGCACTAAATAACAATAAGGCAACAGGCCCGGACAACGTAAACGGAGAAATACTAAAGATCCTATGTAGAACAGACACACAATTCCTTGAGAATCTCGTTGCACTTTTTAACAACATATATAGCAGCGGAAAAAATCCCAGGGGACTGGTCGCAGTCGACATTTGTTGCAGTCCTGAAGAAAGCAAATGCCCAACTCTGAGATGATCACCGACTTATAAGCTAGATCAATCACATTTCCAAAGCGTTTCGTTTATAAATGTGAGTCAAATATTAATAGATCGCAGTTTGGCTTTCACACTTGGAACTAGAGAAGCAGTTTTCGCACTCCATGTACTTATACAGCGGTGTAGAGACGTTAATAAAGATGTGTATTTTGTGCTTTGTTGATTTTAGAAAGGCATTTGATAATGTCAATCATGAACAACTAATTTTTATTTTTTTTATGGCAGTGGCACACACACTAAAGGCAGACCCTATGGCTCTCGACGAGCGGTGTGTGTGCGAAGATGTTGATTGATACGGCTCTTGAATATTTGTAAGTCGTAAGTAGTGGGAAACAGATGTCCTGGGAGTGAGTTCCACAGTGATGCAGTGCGCCAGACAAAGGAGTTCTTGTCAAGCGATGTTCTAGGTGTTTCCAGTTGTACGACGAACTGGTGTGCTCTTGCCGTCTGTCGTGACTGTCTGACAGGAGCTGGCAGTGGCGAGATGAGGAGGACCAAATCCTGGGAACATCTGCCGTGAAAGTATCTGTAAAACAGATATCTCGGCTACATGCTTGCGGTGTTCCAGACTATCTAGATTCCGGGTTAACTCCGGGTCGCCGACGAGACGCACAGCTCTCTTCTGAATGGAATCCAGCAGCTTTAGAGTGTCCTTTGGTGCGGCCCCCCAGATATATGAGCAATATTCTAAGCACGATCTTATTTGCGCTTTGTAGAGCAAGAGCAACTGCTGCGGTGGATAGAGTTTTTTGTTGCGAAATAACGCACCAAGCTTTTGGGAGGCTGATTTTGCGATGTTAGCAACGTGGTCATGCCAGGACATATTGCTGTTGACCGAGATACCCAGCAGTCCGATTGACGAGGAGAAGGAATGGTCGACCCTGCCATAATAATGTCAGGGCCCGCTGTATTGGCCCTCTTGGTAAACGTGGCTGCTTGGGTCTTTGCTGCATTGAACTGGACCAAATTTCGGTCGCCCCAAGTTTGGACTTTCTCCAGGTCTTGATTAATTGCTGTAATCTGCTCCTGTCTGCGGTGATGAGTCTCAGCCGCTGGTAAGGGTTTTTCTGATCTAAAGTGGGAGACAAGGGTACTGTCATCTGCAAAACTGTAAACAGGATTATTTGTTTCGGTCAGCAGGTAATTAATATAGATTAGGAACAGAGTTGGTGAAAGTATTGCGCCCTGAGGCACGCCCGCGTTGATGGTGAATGTGTCCGAGATGTGTCTATCGACTGCAACGTGCAGAGATCGGCTCTTAAGGAAACTGGCAATTCAGCCGCAGAGAGAGGCTGGCAGTCCGAAGTACGGTAGTTTGTTGGGTAGTCCGTCATGCCAAACTCTGTCGAATGCCTTTGAAATATTCAACGCAATCGCTCGAGACTCTCCGTAGTTCTCAATTGCCCTGCTCCATATATGAGTGACATAGGCCAATATATCTCCTGTCGATCTCTCTTTGCGGAAGCCGTATTGATTATCGCTGATTATTCTGTTGTTCTCGAGGTACCTGAGTAGTTGCTGATTGGCTACACGTTCCATGACTTTGGAGATTATTGGAAGCAAGGCAATTGGACGATAGTTTGAGGGCGTAGTTTTCTTACCTTTTTTGGAACAGGTTGCACTCGAGCGACTTTCCAAGAGGATGGGTAAATCCTTTTTCCGTAAGACAGAAAAAAAAACCTGGAATAAACGGGTGTTCGTTCGTTGGCGCAGTTCGTTAGCACGATGGCAGGTATTCCGACCGGTCCTGTTGCCTTTTTCGTATCTAGTTCTTTAAGGATTTTGCGAATAATCACGGTGATTAAACTTGACTTCTGCAATGGTAGTGTTGATGTTCGATATGGTGGGGAGAGTCTTGCCTTGGGGGGCGTCTAAGGTAGAGTGCGATGAAAACATTTTGGCGAGCATGTTTGCTTTTTCCTTAGCTGTAGTCGCCGTGATGCCACGTTCGTCCGTCAAAGGTGGGAGAGACGTTTTTGTAAAGTTGTTACTTACTGCCTTTGCTACCGACCAGAAATTCCTGAAACCCCTGGGACATTACAAATTATTCCTGATCCTTTGATTGTGTTTGTCCTTAGTTTCGTCGATCACACGTTTGCATTCGTTTCTCGCTTCGACAAAATAATTGCGATTTTCAGCGATATGATTTTGCTGCGAGTACTTGTAGGCTTGCTGTTTCCTACCTACAGCTCTTTCGCATCTTTTGTCGAACCAGGGCTTTCCTTTTGATGGTAACTTGATGGAATTTGGGATGTATGCTTCCATTACTGAGGAGATTACTTGCGTGATCTCTTCGCAGCAGACTGACGGGTCGTTAGTGCCAAAGCAGACGTCGAGCCAAGGAAAATCTAGGTAGAACTCGCTTAGATCGTCCCAGTTTGCAGAGTTGTAATGCCAGATTTTGCGAGGCAATGGTGGATCCTTCTGTGTAAATGGCAATTCACAAACCGTTGTAATAAGTTTGTGGTCAGAAGTACCTAATGGCGGACCAACTGTAATTGTGTACTGGTCAGGATTGGTGGTTAGAAAAAGATCCAGGAGGGCAGCGAATTAGCCCCTTTCTGAGTTTCGAGTTGGTTCGTCTACAAGTTGAGTAAGCCCGCAGCTGATGGCAAATGCTTCAGCTTCTCTACCTTCGTTGTCGGTCTTGTTGTGATGTTTGAGCCAGTTGGTGTTGTGGGCATTGAAGGCTCCCAGAACGATTATTTCTGAACTGGGGTGATCGACCTGTATTGAGTCAAAAGTGGTAGCTAGTGTTGAAAAAAAGCTTTGGTAGGCTCTATCGCTCGGAGGGCGATAGAGACAACATATAAACTTGATTAATCCCTTGGCGGTGAACTTGAGCCACATGACGTCAAGGTTGTTCGGTTCGAGTGTTTCCTCACGATGACATGAAAGGTCGCTTCGGACAAAAAGGCATATCTAACTATACAACTCTATATTTTTATGGGTAGGATGAGAATGGAAAATTGTATCCATGCCAGATCAAAAATATTAATGATAGAGAATATGAGATAAACACCATGGAATTTTCAAAAACATCAAAGTTATAGAAATGGCCAAATAGAGAGGACAAAATATGGTACCAAAAAAATAATATGTTGGAAAAGATACCTGCACCCAAAGCAGCTAGAGGATTTTACAAAGGGAAGAATTAACAAAATATTTGTCCGATTAAATTAGGTTTTAATTATGTTAATAGTGAAATTTTAATACAGCTACTATGTTCATTTACTGGATTGGTATGGTTCATTAACTATAGCGTGTTCATTTATTGGTGTTCTTTAACTGTTTAATTTACTATTTATTTTAATAATCTGACATTTTAGAGATATTTTACTGATTAAATACCAAAAAGTAAGTACCTTGAATTTTACAAATACCCGTGAATTTAATTATTTCTAAATGTCCTAATTTGAATTGTACTTAGTGTTCCCAGTCTATTTAAACTGTGGTATTACTAAGATTAGTACCGTTAAGAATATATATTGTCATATTGAGCACAGACCTCGAGCCAAGCTATTGTTACCGTCATTTTTAGATGATAATGTTGATCCAATGGACATAGCTCTTAAAAAATCCATCAATCCAGCAGTAATTACCAAGAAAAAAATGTTTTTTGATCTGAATTGGGTTTGTCCTTAGTACGTGGCTGAACAAGCCGTGCCCAGTGCGAATTCTAGTGGTGATGGGATTGTTAAAAGAAAGTGGTAAATTATATAGAATTTAACAACCCTGTATGCACCTGATATCGTGATGTAGGAACTCTTAAAATACGATATTTGCTGTTTGTGCCTTTAGGCGAAATTTTGGTTCCGACCGCGGCGGGTGTGACAGTAATGGCCGCGTACTGTCGAACACATGCTTCGCAAATTCGCCGGCCAGCCGCGTTCTTGATTAGTGGCTTCTAGAACTATACAGCAACAGACGGCTGTCTCATTATCTTAATTATAAGTGGAGAAAATATAGTCGAGTCATTTAGTATTGGTTCATCTAATGTCGATTTTATAATGGACATTGATTGATTAGGTAAATCCCCGCTTTCCATCTCTCCTAATGTTTGGCTAATAACAAAAAGTATGTACTAGGTCAGTCAAGCCTGTTAGCAGTGTTGCCGCAGGCTACAAGATGGCTTCATCTAGACACATGGTATTATTTGTATAAATTATGTTCAGAATTGAAGGTAGGATATAAAAACCTATTATTTTACAGGGTGTTTCATTTAAAAATATATGCAATATTGCAACACCCCGTATATATGATAATACGCTTTGCAAATAGTTTATATAAATCCCCACAACTTTTGTCTTTAACAGTTTTCCCTAGTGCGACAAATACAAAAATTAAAGTTGATACGCGATCACGATGATTTTCCCGTGCCACGGGTATTTTTCCTTACATGGAGAGATGTTTGATGTGGGACCATAAAACCTTTTGAAAATTATCTCACTTTTGATGGAAAATAACTGTCTCAAGTCATTTACTGATAAATGAATGATAGGCCGGATATTTGTTGATAGGAAATACAAGGTAATAAGAAAAAGAGACTTTTAAAACTTCTTTACTGTACAAGGGAATATTGATAGATGCGATATGAGGTCGGATCCTTTTTTTTATTAGGTTATTGAAACACGATACAGAGTGAAGTTCTCGATGATGTGCTAGGCTCTATATCTCGAGTAATTTGAAATTATTAAGAGTCTACTTCCAACTCCCAACATATTATAATATAACAAAAACTGGCATCTGCATTGCATAGCCGTTACTCGCGCCGGGTTTCGCCAAGTTTAATTCAGTTTTCGCGTTTCGGACAAAGCAATGGCACATTATCCCAAGGCGTTTCTAAGTCGCTTCCCGCGGGATGGCCGGCATCCGAGTCCACATGGCCAGGCCGCCCGGACGGCACCCTTCTTGGCCGTCACGTCCAGCAGTTACCCAGTCGCCGATGGGTTGCCAGTGGCGCACACACCTAGTTATACGTATATGTCACTCAAACATCAATTTGCAAGAGTTAAAGGTAGATGAAGCATAGTTGACTACATCTGAATATTTATCAAGAATGCAATCTGCTCTCTACCTGTTTATGACGGATTTTAATCATAATAATTAAGTATACGTATAATTAATATGACATGCTAATGATTTCAAATTATATTTATAATAACTCACAGATCACAACTAAACGATAAACGGCATGGATTATGTAACCGGAAGGGAGAGAGAGATGTACAAACCTATCTTATTTATTTTTTAAATTAAACTTTTTTTAGCGTGTTCTGCCCTGAAAACTTCTTTGGGCTCGTCAAGCACTTTTTTCCCGAGTAATGAACAAAACTGAGCCGTCAGGCTCCTCTATGTAACGCTCATTTGGGTAAACTCGGCTCGAGTATTGAAGTGAAAACTTCTTTTAGCGCGTTCAGCACACGTATCACTCAACGCAAAAATATTATTCTTCTGGATATTTTATTATTGGATCTTTTAGCAAGGGGTTCTTCGTCACTGTCATTCAAGTCATTTTCAATGCTAATAGTTTTTTCTGCTTCCTTTGTGCTGACGGGAACGCCTCTCATCTTGTCAGTAGGATTTGAATCTAGGCTTGAATATGATGTATCATCTTTCCTGCAGGAATCATTAGTCTTTTTGATGCTACTTTTCTTTGCTGCAATTTTATTAGGAATGGTATTGGTACGTTAGGAGTTGGAGAAGCTTCAAACAACAATTTGGTGGATGTGGAATCAGAGCTGGAGTTTCGTTCAATGAGTTCGAAGTGCTAGGTTGCTGAATTGCAGCAAATTTGGGAGTCGTAGCTCGGACAATGCTTGAAGTTTCGTCATTTGATTCAAGCATTGAAAAAAATTATCTGTAATAGCGTTTGGATGTAGAAGATAAATTCCATTGACAGCAATACCTACAGAAGCTATCCGTAACCACGCTTTATTTATTTATTGATGGCAGTGCCATTTTTTTAACAATAAAACAAAAGTATAATCAAGCCTAAATCTAACATGTGTATACTATATAAATGAGTCAACAGCCTCACACGCACCAAAACGAAACAGAAAAATATATAATAGTATTTTAAAGCATATACAAACTATTCCTATAAAGAGTTCCTACAAATCAAGCTATTCACGGAATAAAATAAGAGTGCATTTCAAAATGCTTAAAAGGACAGAAAAACTTTAGGAGAGGATGTTGAGAGACATGGACCTGGAAAAAAAGGAATTTTTACAGTAGTTGGTCGGGTGATATGGTTGATAAAAGGATGGGATGTTTCTCGCATTAAAAGGTGGTACATATAAAGTGATGTTGGAAGTGAGATAGGGACAGTCAACAAGGGAGTTAAGAATTTTAAAGAGAAGGATAAGATCGTCTTTGTTTCTTCTTTCTTGAAGTGATGACAGATTTAGCCTTTGACATATTTCATCGTAGCTATATTCACTGTCTTTAAAGACTTTAAAATGAATATAATGCATAATTTTTTTTTGTACAGGATTTGTCAATGTGGAAAGCATATTGAGGGTCCCACACTTAGGCAGCATAGTCCAAAAGGCTTCTAACAAGACTTCAATATAGAATTTTAATGGGACCCACAGTAGGAAAGTCAGAAGTATTTCGTCTAATGAATCCCAACATTCCCAGTGATTTGCCAATGATTGATGTTATGTGAGGAACAAATGATCACCTATCATCGGCAATAATTCCCAGAACCTTTACGCTTTCAGCTGATGGTAGGGTTGCACCATCAACCATTAGTTTTAATTGTACGACGGGAAAATATCATGAGAATACACTTAGAAATATTAACATACATACCATTATCGCGTCACCAAGCCTCAAATCTGTGGACATCCTCCTGCAAAGCAATGCAGTCTGAGATCACCTTATATATTTTTCAGGTCACCTGCAATCAGAAGGAACTCCGAAGACCAGAAGCACGGTGAAACATCATTGATAAAAATATTACAAAGAACCGGTCCAATGTGGGACCCCTGTGGGACTCCAGACGGCACAGGAATTTCTTTAGACAGAAAATTGTTAATTTTTACAATTTGAGTCCTGTCCGCAAGTTAGCTGTCCAACCAGGAGAGTAGGGGTCCATTTAGACCCAACGTTTTAAGTTTGTTTATCAGTATACTGTGCGGAACCTTATCAAATGCCTTGGAGAAGTCCATATTAATGAAATGGACTTCCTCTCCAGTCTCCAAGGCCCGTAATATAAACTGCGAATAAGTCAGAAGATTTAGTTCAGTATTTCTTCTCGCACAGAACCCAAACTGCTGATTAGTGATTTCTGGAGACAGTACATTATTTAGTTACAAGATTTTCAAAAATGTTTGGGATGGTTTTGATGATACATATGGGTCAGTAAGTTTTTATGTTGCACTTGTCTCTATTTTTATGTATTGGGACAACAAAACTTAATTTTCAAAATTTAGGAAAAATTCCACTTTCCAATTATTTATCAAAAATAAGGTGTAGAGGCCCAGCGAGTATAAAGGGGCAATTTTTAAGAGAGATAGGGTGAATATTATCTGGGCCTGGGCCCTTGTGAGAATTCAAGCTAATAAGTTCGGCATTATGTCACTTATATAAATAGAGCAACTGTGAACATTAATATGATTTAATGACAACTCCTGATTGCACTACGCATTACAGTCAGAATAAACCGCGGAAAAATACTGTGCAAACAGGTTGGCAGCTCCGGGACCCATCTCAGCGCTTTTATTGTCAAGAGGGAGTAGATTAGGTATCTCAGACGTGCTGCGCCTAGAATTACAGAAGTTCCAAAATAATTTAGGGTCAGTAGAAAGGTTGCTTTCAGTGTTTTGGACGAAGATTCTATAACATTCCCGGGAAAGAACTGCACACTGAGATCTTAACTTTGAGAAAACTTCATAGTCGTGAGCGGAATTAGTGTTTTTGTAACTTTTATGGGCAATCTTCTTCTGTATTATTAGATCAATTAGGAAACACTCCACTGGGCACCTTTTTGACTGGAGCAAACAACTCGAAGCAACCATAAAGAATGCCATAAAATGAGTTTAACATAGAATCCACATCCAGATTATATAATAGGTTATTCCCAGTAGAAAGCGCCCAAGTAATCATTTATCAATGTGAAGTCCGCAGATTTATAGTGTTCAACTCCAGGGCTAACAAATGTGTGGCATGATTGCGGGGTAGCTAGGTCAAAACAAAGGGGTGGATGATGGTTATCAATGGGAACCAGAGGATCGCATGTTATTAATGATAAACATTTTATGAGAAAGGACTAGATTAAGAAAAACTCTATTTGCATTATGAATAAAATTATTTTGAAAAAGATTATGACAAGCACAAAGGCCTGAGATTGCAGCAATTTTTTGGGTGACTTGAAGTGGGACATATACATCATTAGAAGGAACACTCACTGCACATATGTCCTCGTTAGTTCATGCGGCCTTAGGCAGGTTGAAATCTCCAGCCACACACAGCTTATCCTCTTGGTATTCCTCAGAGATCATGTCAACTGTGTCACTAACCATTAAGTAATGATCAACTGTAGATTCAGGAGGCAAGTAAACACAGCCGAGGATTGGGGAGACAATGGTTACATAAACTTGCTCGAGAGGTGAGGCAGTAGGAGGGGAGGTGCAGGTTACTGATCTGCGTATGAGCGTATGGTCAACAATACTCCACCCAATCACTTCTTGCTGCTTGTTTCTCTGGATCGATCTCTTCTAAAGACAGAATAATCGCTCAGGCTCAGTTCTGCATCTGGGATGTCATCACACAAATTGGTTTCCGTCAACATTACAACCTGGTAGTTGTGCAGGGCTGCGTTACATGTGAGAGCAGTAAGCTTTGTTCGCAGGCCACGTACATTCTGGTAGTAAATGTTAAAATTCTAGGACGCTGGCCGTCAATGTCTAGTTTTCCTGAAAGTCCACAATGCGCGGAACACCCCTGATGTACCTTACTTGGATGTCTTTCTCACTTTTGGATGTTCGTTCTTTAAGTTAATTCCAGACCGTTTGCCCATTGCTTGCTGTTTGCGCGTGAGATCAAGATTTAGGTAGATATTTTTAGCATTTTCCTCGAAAATGGCAGCAACACTTGGGAGGCACCCAGCGATCAATTGTTTTTGGCGTCTATCCTGACGAAGCATCTATCCCGCATTCACCACATCTAAAATATGAAAAATGCTAAATATACTTAGCGTCTGTCTCGAAAATGGCAGCAACACTTGGGAGGCACCCAACGACCAATAATTGTTTTTGGCGGTTCAATTTTCCGTTTCAGATTTATTACGTCAAATGTGCGATTTTTCAAAATTTCGCTTTGATGCACGATATCTGTCAAAAAAGTATACATTTTAATGAAATTTTCTGAACACGTTCCTTTTAACGGCCTTCCTTATTAAAATTGGAGAGGATTGGAACATGGGAAGAGCTTTTTGGGCCCATATATTTTTTCTAGCGCTGAAAAAGTCGCGAAAATCGAAAAAAAAAAACTAGAAGCAGTTTGCTAGGGAGAAAAAAATCTCTAAATGCTTCACTGTTTTGAAAATGTCGGAAAATGGACTTTTGAGGGAAAATGCGAAAACATCGATTTCAGGGTCAAAAAAATTAAAGTTTTAATATTTTTCTTTTTTAGAAAAGCTAATTAGTTGACAAGAACCTACGCCAAAAAACGTACTGGAAAATAATTTAAAAATGGTGATGAGCTTTACACAGGTTGAGCTAGTTGAATGTAAACTTTTTAGCATTTCGAGTTTTGACATGACACGTCACCACATATCATTTTATTACTAGAAAATCGAATAATCTGGAGCAATTAAACGTTCGTACATTAAAAAGAGGTGTTGCGAGTAAAAGATACCAAAAATCGAATAGGTTCGGTTAAAATTGTGGACTTGGTGATTTTTTAAATTTTCAATTAGAAAAATCTACGTTAATGCATAGCAATTTTCAAAAAAAAAACATCCCAGATTCGTAAACCTCAATGTCTCTGCTATAAAAAAAAAGAATTTTCCTTACGAGATCGGGAAACACCAGAAAATCGATTCTGAAAGTGTGGCAAAAGTTTTCTGTTTGAATAGATAGCTATGTTTTGAATGCATTCTGGGATATTTCAAGGAATAAGACTTCTAAAAGTAAAAATATGTAAATTTCATACATTTATTTAATTGACTGAAATCTCTTTGAAAACGGTTTGAAGCTGGACAAATGGGTCAGGGTCAGAAAATATGGTAATTTTTCGTTAATTAGGTACAGTTTACAGGATTTTTTTTTTGGCAGATTTCGAGGTAAAATTTAAATTTCAGCATATTGGTGTGCATAGATTTTGTGGTAAGTAGACTTATTTGCTTGAAATGTTATTTAAAGTGATTTGAAGCCGGGAAAATGGGCCAGGATCAGGTAATTTGGACATTTCTCAAATAAAAAGTAGCGGTATTTGCCGATTTTATGGGATATTTCGAGGTAAAATTTCAATTTTAGCATATCGCTGAGCGAGTCTGCTCGTACTCGAGACACTGATGTGTAAACATATCCTATGCCGACATGCACAAATATTTGAGCAGCCCGCGTAAAATCACTGCGCATTGTTATGATGTCATAGCCGCTTGCACATTTCCGTCCCCATCCGCTTGCACATTTCCGTCCCATCTGCCGAGATTTAATCTCATACCACCGCGTAAGATGTTTACGTATATAAAGATTTTATACGCTTCTTAAAAAATGGGCCAGGATCACTCGGAGCCGTAGTTTGTAAAAAAGAATTCGATTCACTGAAATCAATTAATTTTTCAGCAAGGATTCGATTATGTGATTCGAAAACATTTTAATAGTCAGCTCTGCGAAATATAAATCCTTGTGGTACGACTCTTCTAATATTTACGAAATCTGTTTCCATTATTTTTCCATTTGGGTCCTTTCCGTTAATACATTACATTTTACCAAAATTGTTGAAAATGTTTTAAGTTTGCTTGCAATGAATCACATACACGTTATATGCTAATGCTGGGGGGATTGGATGAGGAACACCCCTTAAAACGGTATATATGGACAGGAAAAATAAACTTAGGATATAAAATTTGTTTGTCTAACAAAAGGAAAGCGCCCTCTTAATATGCAAAACCAGAATTAACTATCAACTACCGAGATAGAGGTTTGCGTTCGGGCAAATCAGTTTCGCAAATTAATCTCCGAGTGCAATACGAGACCGTGTTCAGTGAAATCCAATACCACCTACTAAATATGCAATGTCCTACGTCACTGACCAGCCTCTGTCAAGCCGCAATTCCCTTTCCAAGAACGGGAATAGCCTCTACGTCCCTCGCGAACCCCTCAGCCACCCACCACCCCGCACGGAATGGCCTTCGGACCACCGTGCACGTTCTTGGCGTGCTACTTATTGGATTAGGGGCCAATTGGGTGACAATTTATAATGAAATCGTGGACTAAGTATTTTGCTTACATGAGGAAGCATTTCAATAAACATGTAATTTTTATATTATGACAACTCTCATTTCTTTCACATTATTTTTAAAATTCTTTAATATATTATTTATTTACAAATGACAACGGTGGTTTAATTTAATAGCCAACGAAAATTTTACTTCTTAAATATAGCTGATATTTTCTGGCAATCCTGATGACACATTAGACCCAGAATTACAGGAATCAGTGTCCGAACCTTCATTTGTATAGCAATATAAAGATGAACAAATCTGCATATTTTAAATGGTTTTGCTGATAAAAACAAATATATGTGCAATTCTGTGTCACAAATTAATGCTTGCAGCTGTTGTATACCTGGATATTTTTTGGACCGCCAAAAATGGGATAACTTTTACATTTTCGGGAGCAGCATTCTTTCTCAAGACTTAATCAGGTTTTCTTTTTGTTTCTTAAGATAATTTTGTTCATTGGCCATGGCAGAATATTTGACATTGAGGTTCAGTAATTATATCGCGCCACTTGCAAATTTGTATGCATTACTTTTAATAGAACAGTTAATAGGATCCTAAGTCACAGAGTTAAAAAAATTATTACATATTAGCAATAAGAACTACATTCACTCAGCAAGTAAAGGTTGGAATAAATTGTATTAATATAGAGAATGGCTAATGTACTGCATAACATAAACTTAATTCAACTGTAGACCCCAACCGCGGATAGGCCACTTTATGTTTTCGTTGCAGGGCCTCCAGCTCATCGCTAATCTCTTTGATTCAAGCCACCTTTACTTATTTTTTTTTATGATAGAATGGATGCGCTACTGCTGGTTTTTGTTTTTGGATTTTCAAGAGATGTTAAGAAGCTGTCATACCTGAAACAAACCTTCGATATGGGTGACTTGAATGCAGAAGTTGGAAGTTAGTCAGATGGGACATAGAGGTAAAGACTAAGACAACCAAATGTTACGGGTGTAAATTCCTTTTATTCATAAAACATATAGTTAGTTTTGGCAATGAAAAAATAAGTGATTATAGATAGGTATATCGCTCGGATAACCATCTCCATTATTTCTCGATAAGGCCGGACCTGACTAGTTTCATAACAACAGCAGGGAAACTGTCATTTAAGGTATTTAGTTCAATGACAGTCGGACAATTTTAAAGTGTTTATGTACAGAATTTTCTGTTTATTAATCAAGAAGGATGAGATAAACAGGAGAATAGGTTGGTATTGATTTTGGGAGGCAGTTATTTTCTTCAGTGGCCAAAAGTTTCCCTGGAACGAGTGAGTAGCTCTCTAGGAGTAAGTGTCATTTTGGTTAGTTTTGTATGCCGATTTAAGATTCTGGGAGACGAGGAAGGTTGGTACAGTGGAAATATATTTGACTTAACCAACGGCTATAATGGCGATTATCCCATACTCATAGGCACAGCATAGACCAAGCGTCTTGTTAAGAGCTGTTCAGGAAGGTTTTGTAAACCCCAGTTATGGGTAGTTTTGTGAATGACTAATTCCAATTTCGTTTAATGTTTATATTTCACATTAAGTTAAGATTTAACTTCCGTTTTAGGGTTTTAGCTTTGGTTTTCCCGTAGTGTGGTATTGTACAGGGTGGCCCGTTTAAGAGGGGCCTATACCTTATCTCGAAAACTACGGGAGTTGGAAACAAAATTTAAATACAAAAGTTGTTCTTAGTAAAATGATCTTTATTTTTTTTGTATTGTTTTAATCGTCACTTTTTTATATACAGGATGGTCAAAGAAAGTTACACTTTTTTAAATGAAACACCCTATATTTTATTACATTTTTGGATTCTACTTAAAATTCTAAGCATATTTGATGTATAATGTTATACCTCTAGAGTTAGTAGTTTCACAGATATAAACAGTTGAAAATCGGTACTTTGACTACTTTTCACCTTGGTAGCAAGAAGACCATTAGAGATGGAGTGAAATTAATTTCACATTCCTATCTTAACTTTTCAAGAGCTATCTGACGGTACTAATTGGCAGGTGGTACCATGGGTACCAAATCTGGTACCTCTGTAGGTACCATCAGTTAGCACCATCAGATAGCTCTTGGAAAGTTAAAATAGGAATGTGGAATTCATTTTACTCATTTTATTTAATGGTCTTCCTGCTACCAAGGTGAAAAGTAGCCATAGTACCGATTTTCAACTGTTTATAGCTGTGAAACTACTAACTCTAGAGGTATAACATCATACAACCAATATGCTTAGAATTTTAAGTAGAATCCAAAAATGTAATAAAATATAGGGTGTTTCATTTAAAAAAGTGTAACTTTCTTTGACCATCCTGTATATAAAAAAGTGACGATTAAAACAATACAAAAAAAATAAAGATCATTTTATTAGGAATAACTTTTGTATTTAATTTTTTTTTCCAACCCCCGTAGTTTTCGAGATAAGGTATAGGCCCCTCTTAAACGGGCCACCCTGTACACTTTGGATTCTTCACAATCTGCGTTACTCTATAGATTTCTTTTTGATGACAGCAGAATATGTCGGATGTCAGGATAAGGGCCTTTTTTTCTCGCTGGTTAATTGACAGTGCCAAGTCCGAGGACAGTTTTTGTTAGAAGTCTGATAAATGGTATGGCAATACTCTCTGGGTTTCGAGACGTCCAGGAAAAAAACAGCTAAGTGTCCTTTTTTTAGTTGTTAAAAACAATTTCAGGTCGTAAATTGACAATATTTTAGCAACACCGTAAAGACTTTCAATAATAATCGATATTTCGTAACAAAGTTAGTAGGTTCAACAGTTATAATACTTACCGTAGTATTTGCTACTGAATATCTCACTCACTAGAGTTTATAATAGTAACTATCTGTGAAGTATAACTACGCCGGCATAGTTTCATTAGTATATTCTCGAGTACTAGATTTTTGGACATTTTACACGGTTAGAGGAGCTAGCTTACTTTTCTTTTTTAATAAAAGTATTAGCCTCAATTCTGATGTTGTTTTATTTCGATTAGAGTCCTAGCACTTGTTTGATAACAGAAGACGTGAAACGTAGACTACGACAGGTAATTATATACATATCCGATTTTGAAATATAAGTTTAATTTTTTTCCAAGTTTTTGCTCGAAACGATAACGGTAGGGCTTTGCCAAGAAAACTAAACTTGATGGCGTCCAACTTTGACTTTGACTATAACTTATCTTGATTTAATTTCATAGCCTCGTATATTATTTGAAACTTGTCTAGTAAAAAAAAGATAAGCAATGGACCAACCGGAGCTGAGCTAGCGTAGGTGTTCTACATATGGTGTTGGAAGAAGCAATTTACTATAGTTCTGGGTAAGTGCTGGCTAGTAGTAGAGTTTTTGGTACTAGTGGTGTCTATTTAACAGAGTAAGTCATGCAGAATTTTTATTTCTTATTCTTAATTTTAATTTGATAACTAATTGGCACCCAACTTTAGAACGGAAAATAACATATTACAGTGACTTTATACAAGACAGTGGCGACAATCGATGTATCGATTTTTATTGGCCGGGCTAGTTTTGTCTCCTCATGGCGGACGAGGCAAAATGTTCATTGTTTACCTCTTGTTAACGTGTTATTTCGTATCTTGGTTGTCCCTTTTTGCCTTATAAGAACGTAATTATTGGTGTAAATTTAGTTTGTTGTAAATATAGTGTGGTTAAAAACATTTAAGGAGTTTCATAGCAACATAAAACTTTAGTGCCTGCGTCTCTGTGTTAAAAAGTGATGGAAGTTATAGCGATGTGTCTATACCCAAAAACATTAATTTTTCTGGACTTAATCTTAATTACAGTGACATGAATTCATTATACAACATTGCCGAATATTTAATGCAAAGTATTAAACGAACATTAAAAACTTGTGATATTTGTTTACGTAGTGTAGCATCAAAATAAAAATAAACTTTCCGAAGTTTGTAAACATCAAGATGTTTCAAGGAAATACTTTGTTTTTCTGTACTGAAATAGTATTTTTTTTGTTGACATGGAAACTATATTTCAAAAATATATCCCAATAATTTGTAATAGGTCAAAATATAGACGTAAATATTTTTTTGTTTATTTGATCAGTTTAGATTTAGATATTCCTAATTGTCATAAATTGAAGGAAAAGATTGTAAAAAGATTTGATTTGTTTAGACTAAATATTCAAGGAAAATAAAGAATACTGATAAGCTTGCAAGTAAGACTGTCGCTGGTTATACTTTATAATAAACTTGTAGTTGTAAGCACCTCTATATTAACATAATATGTTATGACAAGCGTAATAAATAATAAATTGGTTAATTTGAATAATTATTGGTGTAAAACCTGTGGTTGTTAAGGTTTGTTCATTATATTGGCTGCAATTACGAATCCAGAACCTTTACATTTTTTAGGTTTATATCAGTGACTTTATTATACCTGGTCAGTTGGTTTATAATCTATAAAATAGTGATCAAATTAAATTAAAATAATCTGTATTACTTTGGTAGATAAACTAGGGCTCGACATTTTTCAAATATTAATATTCGAATAGTCCTTTGGTATTTAATTCAAAAATTCGAATATCTATTTGAATAGTCGAATATTCAAATAGTAGAATATGTAATCAAATTGTCGAATTTTTTAACTAACAAAAAATTCGAATTTAGAATAATCAAATATTCAAATACAATTCCGAGCCCTAATATAAATTCCAGTAACATTTTAGTCATCTAATGATAATTAATAAATTAAAACCTTAAGAAGCATCTTTCTTCATAAAACTTATTTAATTGATGACCATATATCCTACAGCATAAAAAAATAGTTATAATTATTAAATGCTGTTTTTATTTTTTAAAATACAAGCCTAAATTTTTAAAAACATTATTACTTAGTGTAACATATAGTATAACAATAATAATTATTAAATTTGCACACTGTCCTAGACACACATCTTTTATTTTATAATGGTGATTTTTTATCGCAGCTATCCGGATTTTCTATAAAACAGAGTAAATTTAAATTTCACTTTAATAACTATTTTATGATTTTAATATCATATTTTATAGGTAGATATCTGGAAACTAATTAATTTGAAAGAAAATATTTGAATATCCTATGCTAATAATACAAACCCGTCAAAATTTTGCCTCCTAATGGCGGATGGGCGGAGCTAAATTGCTGCTTGTCGCCACTGTCTTGTATGAAGTCACTGTATTACAAATTGGCGCCCAATGCCATCTGTTGAGAATAATAAGTATATAAATAGAAGACAGGAACGCAATCTCACGATCCTAAACACCTCGTTCAAACACGCTATGCATGGACATCTCATCTAAATATCAATGCAAATTTTTCACGGCATCTATGAAAAACTGATAGATTTCGTAGCTCAGTTAAGAGTATAAAAACGAAAAACATATACGCCCTGACCATAATCTTATCGTGATTGACCTTTCCAAGAAATTAAAGCTAATAAAGAAGCAGATTGACATGTGTTCGGAGAACATCGACGTAATACGAAAAAATTGAATAACTGATAGAGAGCTCAAACACAAAAATGACGAAAAAAAATCGATAACCCCAAAAATTCTAGACTTAAAAGGACGAGCATCGAATACCCAAAAACAAGAACCAACAGTAGCGCAACCATTCTATCACAAAAAAAGAGAAACAAAAGACGCTTGAATCAAGAAAGGAGCGATAAGCTGGAGGATCTACAACGAAAACATAATAGCTTCTAACTTTCACAGAAGATTAAAGGAACTGACGGGAACACACGCAAATAACAGAACAATCAACTAGTAAGAGACGATGCAGAAGATATAACCATATAGGCACACTACGTTCATGATTTGTTAGCTGACATGAAATAAACAATAATAACGACGGTCCTAATGAAATAATTAAATGTAAAATTGAGTGAGCTACCCACCAACTCAAGACTAACAAAAGTCGAGGAATCGACAATATATATCCGCAAGATCTAAAATTAATAAGTGAAAGTAATTTGAAACTTTTTCTAGAGCTACATAACCAAGTGTGTATGACTGGTTAGGTTTAGCAAAGCCGATACTGTGTTTTTAAAATCATTTCTTTAACATGTTACAACCTCGATAATGGAAAATAATGAATGTGGCTCTGGAGTTTCCGTGAGAACTTCTTTTTGTGGTCGTCACATAACTCCTCCCGCCGAACAGTGAAACATGAGGGATGAATGTTTCATTGGTTGATTCATCGGGTTGATGGCAGTCTTCTTCCGGGTTCTTTGTACGTAGATTTTCAGACAGATCCAAGGGGCTACTCCTACTACTCCAAGTGAAAGGATGGTGATGATAAAGCTCCATCCGACTGAGTGGATATCCCATTTTTCGTGGGTCCTCATAAGAGCATCGACTTTTCTTTCAGCCGATGTATTTTATCTAGGTCGATCGATTCAAGTTGGATGGGCTCTTGCTTTAGAAAATGCGTGTTTTCTTCGGGCATTTTAATTTCAGGTAAGCTACGCGGAACTTCTTTAACTTCATCTTCCTTATGAATAAAATGGTAGTCCAAAATTTTTATTTGACAACCGACTAGTAGCTTTACCATTTTTGGTGTAGAAACAAGGACGTACCCTCCATGTGTCTCACATTTTTCGAAGACTTTTAATTGTTTCTCTGCAGGTATAATTCGTATGTGTTTGCTGTTAATGGCTTTTACTATATAAGGTGTTGTAATTGAACCTTTTCCACGTGACAGTTTTGGTTTTCAGCATACCGAATCATCGAGACGATGCAATTTATAAACAGAGTTTTCAATTGATTTTGTCATATGTACAATGTAGACATCTTCGATTTGCGGACACTCCATTTGATTTAACCAAAGTATTAGGTAGGAAAAATTTTGAATTATGATCGATTGGTTCAAAGGAATTGGAATAAGGTAAAAAGTATCGAAACCCTCATTAAGAGATTAAAAAATATATACCGAATATAATCTGACTATTAGAAAAGCTTACTTGGAGACCACAAATTTGATAATACGAAAATATATTTTTGAAATTTATAATTTTTTGGTTATCATATGTATTCACCAAATAGTTTATCATTCCATTCAATTGAAACGCGGAGATTACTGAACTATGCAACTTATTTAGTTTAACGAACATAACCGCATTTTCTATATTGTCCAAGAAGGTAATTTAATTTTGGCTATTTAGGATGATCTCATTGAGAGTATTTTGAGCTCTTAAATATGTTGAAATGTCAACTAAGGTTTGATTTACGTTATACTGGAACTGCAGTAACTTGCCTTTTATCAATTTTTGGTTTGCATCCAATTGAGAAATTTTTGTATTATAGTTACTAACTAATTGTTTAGTGAGAGATATTTGAAGAAACATGCCCTGATTAAAGGAATTCTGAGTGTTTTTGTGCTTTACCTACAATATTTAAAATACTTCTTTGAGATCGCTTGTACGGGGAATTATGATTAGGCTTAATTTTAACGTTGGTAATTAAATGTTCTGCATGCATTAGAAGATTGGGCAAGGTTGCAGAAGCACTGTTTCTAGCATACTTAAATTTGATTTTGTTTGAACCTGCGGTTCCGGTCCAGGCATGTTTTATGGAGTTTCAAGACTTAGTTTTTCAAAAAATTCTTTAATAAGATATCAACTTCGTCTAGGTTAATGGTCATAAATACGTATCTAAAATCGTAGTGACATTATTACGATTTTAGATACGTATTTATGACCATTAACCTAGACGAAGTTGATAATCTTATCAAAGATTTTTTTTAAAAACTAACTCTTGAAACTCCATAAAACATGCCTGGACCGGAACCGCAGGTTCAAACAGGATCAAATTTATGTATGCTAGAAACAGTGGAAACAAATATCACTAACATTAATTTAAATAAAATAAATGTGTCACTTTCTAAAACTATAGAATAAATTGTTCCCTTAAATTAAATTACAATTTACCTCTTAATCAAAGAAGAAAATGTAAAAGTAGAGAGGTTTCCTATACAAACAAAATGTGGAAAACAGGAAAATATTTGACCATGCCGTGAATCTTCGATAGGAAAAACTGCAACTATCCTACCGACTGCGCCAGTTACGTGTCGTAAACAGAGACTGTGTTTTTAAAAACATTTATTTAACACGTTACAGGGTCGAGAATAGGAAAATAAAGAATATTAATACAATAATTAGGTATATTTATAAGTTCGCATAAAGTTGCTGGCTCTGCAAAACTTCATTTTGTGATCGTTACATAACTACCTGAAGAAATGCACGGACCAGCAGAAGAGCCTATATGTGAGCTTTGTTGACTTTAAGAAGGCATTTGACATAGTTTCATACCAAGATACTAATCCGGATGTGTCTCAGACCTAAGAAGAAATTTGCAGCAGCAGCATGAGGATGATTGACACTGATGTTGGACTTCCAAATAGCATCGAACATATAAAAAGTACTTATTCGGAATATGGCAAAGGAAGGAAAACGATGATGATTAGTATAAATCGAAATATTGCGATTTCACTTATTGTTGATGGCGAGATTCTGAATGTAGTAAATATTTTTATATACTTTGGTTCTTGGATTGATTAGATCTAGAATTCTACAAACATGACGGGCCTTTACGCGGAAAGAGCAGCTTCTTTGTGACCTATATATGGATAAACGACTGACATGCAAGCTTGGTTTAGCTGCTGCGTATGATCTATATCATGGTACGGCGTCTAGATGTGGACCCTAGAAGCGGGGATGATCAACGAATTGGAAGCCTTGGAACTGACGCTGACAAAGAAGTACTCTGGAGAATTGGAAGGCGAATGAAAATTCCTACATTTAAATTATCCCAGCTATTAAGCTAAAATCCCCATTACGATCCCATCATGGATAGGAAACATACGAAACTGAACAGGCCTAAACTTGAAACAGAGTATTACAAGCACACAAAATAGAGTCGCAATTGCGGATGAGGCCGAAGTAGACGAAGGTCCTGTAGCATGACCCTATAGGTGATTTTTGAAATGACAATTGATTATTTCGTTTTTGAAATTAAGTCGACATTTTGATTATTAAGACATAGTGTAGGAAGAATGGAACTTTTAAGTAACCTTGAAAAACTGTTGTAATGCAGCATTTACCTATCTTTAATAGAGACCATTCCAAAGAACGTCTAAAGTATTTTGAACCAAAACCAAGTGCCTTTTGCACTCAAGCTATTTGTAAGTCTTCAATTTATCTGTAATATATAATCTTCTGGTGAACAAGTTGTTAATCTATTTTTACTATGGCTTTGTGAACATTATGTAGAGCGACCAATCGCCTGAAATTTAATGTTTCTAATATCATAAAATCAGTTTTGAAGCGTCCCTCCGCCTAATCTCATTTTTATTTCAATCGCGGGCTCTCGAACATCCCCCACGTGCAGTAAATATTCGAGCGCCGTCCATCAACCGATTTAATGACACTTTTGCGAATAATGTACTATGCGCCTCCATTAGATTGACGCTGTGCTCCAATACTATGAGATTGACACAACAAGCGACATGGGGAATAATAAAATAGTCGTTTATCCTGTAATTAATATTACTCCCATTGATTGATTTACATTAGATCAAAATATTGAAAGACTATATTATTTACCACTCAAGTCAAATTTAATTAATTTGTCGAACTTGACATTCTGACAAGTCATTGTTACTCAACCAATCCGATAACAGTTACGCGATAATTTTGTAGCAGTGTAAATTATCGATGATTTGTACTAGTGCAAAATTACCAGCAGTTTATTTAGTGATTTCTGGAGAATGAGTTAGTTTGCATGGGCGTAGACAGGATTTTTTCTCAGGGGGGGCGAACCGGAGACAAGGCGATAGTGGTACCCGCCTGGCGGAGGCTAAGCCGCCGAATGCGGAACATTTTATGGGTGTCACGACCAATTTTTACCCAAAAGTCGTTAAAATCGTTAAAAATAAACAAGGATCGGCACCCTTTTGAATGGCTTGGCATGAATGGTATGTTGCAAAATGAGTCGGTTAAATTCCCAGGGGAGGCCATTGTATTTAAGCGTGTAGATAGAGTGCCAAATACCAGAGAAAACCCTGTACCTTTTACATATCACGCTTTTGCTTTAATGTTTTTTTCCTCGACTTTGTTCAGTTAAGTTAATTTTTTAATATTCATTATTGCATTCTTCAGAATCCCCTAAAAAACTCCCCTGTCAATCATTCGCCAGCTACGTAATTAGCGACTCAACACATAATAGACCCAGCCGATTCACTGAACACCGGAAATGAAGAATATCTTTTCGTGCTCCCCGTAGGGCGAATGCATCGCAGGCCACATTAACGCCCGGTCCTACGTGAGCGATTTGCAGCGAACGCGAACGCGAATCAGTGGCGATGCCGTGCGACTATATTAACTTTTCGTACGGCATCGCCAGCGCTTCGCGTTCGCGTCGCCTGTAAATCGCTCACCTAGGACTTGGCGTAAATCGGGTGAGCGGGCGGGCATCTGCGAATTATTCAGACGTGAACATACACGCGCGCAAAAGGGCGGCTTAGTGGGGACTGTAGGCAGTATGTGGAGGAGGTCGCACGGAATTGCGGAGGGTTTGAGATCTGAGGCTATGCTCCAATTAAACGAATATATCAGGACCCGCTATAAATTCATGACTTCCACACACTTGTCTATCCCATAGTGCGATGTTGTGCAGCCATTCGATAAGGTCTTATTTGATTAGAATGGACTAAAATGCTACATAGGTACCCTAAGTGTGACGGATAACACTGATAACAGATTGTGTTGCAGCTCTAAACGAAGGGGGAAATCCCAGCGGCCATAAAATGGATGGGAAAGAAAACTGCATGGCAAGACCTCTAGGTGAAAATGGATGGCTGAGGTACCAAGAACTGCAGTGGATGAAGAATGAAAAGTTGTGTGAAAAGGTATCTTAATATAATGTATAAACTATCTGAAGAAGAAAACATCTGCCGACATTTCATTTTCAGATAGATGCTTTACAGACTAACAAAGGCCTTCGATAAAATTCAACTTCATTGTAGATTAAGATCAAAATGCAAGTGCGTCGTATTGTCATTCAAGCGATCAACAAAGGGGTAGAAATGAAGCAAATGTACTGGAATCGAAACTTAAACGTCAAACTGAGATTTCGTATGATGTAATCCTCTATTTTGTAATAAAACTCACAAGAACATGGAAGCCTTCGAAATGTGGAAGAATCGGCAAGCACGGGTTATATCTTGAACACAATGACTCTCGAACGATGAAGTTGAGACGCCTACAGAAGGAAAATTGCCGAATACAATCCAAAGTAAAAAAGGTCGAATCTTGAGGATTATGAAGAAAAAGATATAACATAAAAATGTTTCTGAGAAAATAACTGAAAAAGATAATATAATTGAAGACATTCAAAACAACTATGACGAACTAGAAATACAATTGAATGAGCTGAAAATAGATCTAAGAGATAAAGATAATTATATTACAAGATTACAGAGGGGGTCAAGAAATTAGAGTTAGCGTGTGATAGAGAAGGAGAATTACAAAGAAGAATTGATTGTCAATTAAATATGAATGAGAAACTGAATAAAGAAATGAAAACCTGTAAAGAGGAACTACAGTTAGAACAAATGAAGATCCTAAATTTGAATAATAGATCCTGCAAGAGAGTAAATCGCAGAATCAAAAAATTACTTTGTGGGTCAAAAATTTAGAAGGAGAAGCGACTACATTTAGCTAAAGAAGTAAGAACAAGTAATCTTAAAAAACCAGACAAAATAGTTAGAAACCAGATAGACTATATCATAATTAGAAAGCTACCGCAATGTCATCAAGGCAGTGAAAACATACCCTGGAGCAGGCGTCTCTTCTGAAGAATCAGACAAAATTACAATAGCAGAGGTAGAAGTTGATTCAGATGTAACGGACACAAATAGCTGTGTCGATTTTGGGTCTGATTAATTGACCACCTTATTTTTATTTGGTTAAAACATGTATTTTTGCGAATTTTGATACTTAGTTGGCTAATTAAATATACTTATTTTTATAAGAAACATATGACTTTATGTTAAAATTAGCATTGCTTTAGTTTATATTAATTTTTCTTGTTGGTTCACATTTAATAATAAAGTTTTTCTGCTGAAAATGTTTTGAATGTAACTTATCCCCTTTTTCCCCTTGTTGTAAATTATATTATAAAAACTCTTAAACTTATCCCATTATTGCACCACATTTTTTTTTCCTCAATAGCATTATTATTTGGCTGTAGAATGTTGTTAAAATCATTTACATATGTTTTACTAGTTTGATCTTACTTCATGACCACCATAAATTTAAAATTTAAAATTAAAACTGTTTTTGCTTCCCCTGAAAAATTTACCTATTGTTACTTATCCCCTTCTTGCATCAGGGTCTTCAATTACTTTTCAACGCATGTTCTGAAGAGATCCTGAAAAAAGCGCTAGAGGGAGAAATAGCTGGTATTAAGGTCAATGGAACACCGATTAACAACATCAGATACGCGGACGATACAGTGTTATATTAGTAGACAGTCTAGAGGATCTTCAGAGACTGATGAACAAAATAGTTGAATGCGGTCGGGAATATAGGCTTACAATAAACGTCAAAAAAAAAACAAATTTATGAAGATTACAAAAAATCAGAACAATAATGAGACTCTAACAATTAACAACAGGACTCTTGAACAGGTTTACATCTACAGATATCCACGCACAATGATCAGCTCTACCAACGACTAATCTAAAGAAATTAAAGTACGCATAGAAAAGGCACGAACAAACTTTAATAAACTGAGATTACTGAGAAGAGTGCTCTGTACAAGGGATTTGAAACTGGATCTGAGAATAAGAATAACAAGGTGTTGGGTCTTTTCGACTTTGCTTTATGGAATGGAGGCCTAGACCCTGAACGCAGCAACTGTAAAAACACTTGAGTCTTGAAATGTGGATGTATAGAAGAATCCTAAAAATATCACGGAACACGTGACAAATTACGAAGTCATGAGGAGAGTGAACAAGGACCTGGAGATTGTAGAAACCATCAAAACTACAAAGCTGGAATACCTGAAACACGTCATATGGGGAGAGAGATATACTTTGCTGCAATTGATTATACAGAATAAAATCCAAGGCAAAAGACGTGTAGCAAGGAGAAGAATATCATGGCTGCGCAACTTGCGAGAATGGTACGGATGCCCATCAACCGAACTTTTCAAAGCAGCCGCCTCCAAAGTTAAGATCGCTAAGATGATTGTCAACCTCCGCCACGGAGATGAAGAAGAAGAATCTTAAAAACTGTGAAATGAAGGAATTAATAAAAATAAAGATTCTCTTCTAGAAGTGCTGAAAAAATATGATGCTTGCCAAAATGATAGAGGAATGGAAATCGAAACGTTGAGTGAGAAAACTGACATCTTAGGATAGACCGTTAAAAGTGTCTCCAGAAAGTGTTATTATTTTTTTTGATATTTCCAAAAATAATGTCACAAAAAATTAAAAACAACAATCGAAAATCTCGGTTTTTCTCGGATATCCCAGGAAGTACTCGAGATATCTCAAGCTTCAAAATGTCAAAATACTGGGCACTAAATTGCGCAACTTTGCCCCAATTTAAACTTTGCTTTATCTCTTACCGTTTACGAGATTCCAATAGTGGGAAGCGAATTTATTTCACTCTGAGTCTGTATGGCTTTAGAGGCAAATCATTTTATTTCTTTACATCTTATCTTAGTGGAAGAAGGCAAAAAGTAAAAAATGATAGTTTCACTTCAAACTCAAGATCAGTGACTCATGGAGTACCACAAGGTTCTGTCCTTGGGCCAATTTCGTTTCTTTTATATATCAATGATTAATATACAAGGAATCTTTACAATATTTGCTGATGACACTACCATATTATGGCACAATAAAGATCAGGAGCTGCTTAAGACTATTGTTTCTGAAGATATACTCAAAATTAAAAAGTGGTGTGATTCAAACTTCCTATGTTTCAATACTGACAAGACAGAAGTTCTAAGTTTTAATTTTTTAATAAATGACATTGAGCTATGTGGTAAGCCTATCAAATATAGTAATAGTACAAGGTTTCTGGGAATAACTATTGATGACAAACTGAACTTTAAAGATCACATCACAGACTTAAACAAAAAGCTTGCTTCAGGATGCTATGCAGTTCGAAAAACTTATATTATGTCCAATTGGGTCAAGAAATTGCTAAAACTAGGTACATGATATGGTATTGCATTTTGGGGAAACAGCAACTTTTAAATTATGTTTTTACTTTGCAAAAGCGAACTATAAGATATCTTTGTGGGACTCATCTCAAAGAACATTCTAAGCCATTGTTCTTGGGGCATAATATTTTGACTCTTGTCAGTCTTTTTATTCTCGAAACTGCATGCTTAATTTATAAAAAGTATATCTTGATCACTCATACAACACACGCAACCATAATAATATTCCTTTTCTTATTTCAAATTCTTCACTTACGAGACATTCCCTTATTTATGACAGTATCAAAATATATAACAAACTCCCTACACAGTGCAGAAGTGTGGAGTATTACAGTCATTTTAGAAAGCCTGTGAGTTCATTGCTTGTTGGGAAGGCGTACTACACTTTGGACGAGTTTTTAAGTGAAGTGATTTTAATTTCCTTTTGTTTTGTCTTATCTACTTTATTTGATAATATGGGTGTTTGTGCTGATAAACCTTTATATTTTGTAGTGATTTTCAAAAAATTTTAAATTCGCATTGGGTTGGCTATTTGTTTGTGCGACTTTGCCTTGACTTTGTATTATTGATTTATAGTTTTAGTGAACTTTTTTAGCTTTGTCAATAAAAATCATTGTATTTTTCTGACAAAGCATATTTGAACTTGAACATAGTAAAACTAGTTATTTTAGGAAAGATCGAGAGGAAACGGCCAATAGAAAGAACACTAAGATCGTGGCTGATAGTTTTGAGAAAATGTCTTGATTGTACCTTCTTGCAACTGGAGGAAGAATGAGAAGTATTTTTATTGAAGCATAAACTAACCTAAATTATTTATTCGATGACATGTTGAGGGGAAAAAAACCTACCAGTAGAAGACGTACATCGTGGCTGAAAAACTCTGAGAGAATGGTGTGGTTGTACCTTTTTGCAACTATTGCCGACGTTTCCTTATCACATACTAGCTTGCTTTATGAACTTAAAAATGGTCTTCGATACAGTCAGGCATCATAAGTTGGATTTGTTCGGATTAGTTAAGTAAAGATAAAAATATTGATAATTAATTTCCATGGGAATTAATCAGCATAATATGTGACAGCAGAAGGTGGTTCTCCGAAAGATTGAAAATTCCGAGAGAGGACGCGTCAGCCAGTATATAATGAGGAACGAGAGGCGTTTGTCAAGAGCAGCTTCTCAAGAGATTGAAGAAAGGGACGGAAGTGATCAATACCGAAAATGCAAGAAAGATAGAATATCTCGGCGAACAGTATTAAACTTTTTATGGCTGCTTCATATAACAAAGGAAGAATTCCTAAGAAGTTTGAAGAAAGAGATGGAAGTGATCAATAAGATCATGGGAAGAACGCTGGAATATATAGCCATATGCTGAGGACTGAGAAGTGGCTTCATCGAAGAATTTCACGAGTGTGCCGTATAACAAGTGAAGAGGTCCTGAGGGGTTTGAAAAATGCATTTTTGCGTTATTTAATGACATTAACAGACACCAAACTTTTGACGTGACATCTAATAAGTAATCGACGTTCATTTTTGTTGCTATTTTTTGTTTCACCTGATTAATGATTGATAAATAAGGATGGAGTTATTCCAAATGGGTATTAAAAATACTATATCTGATCGCGATAGCAAAATGTAAATTAGAACATGCGTTCGAAAAGTATATGAGCAATCCCCCACTCACTATTATGATGTTTAAATCCAGAGTTCTATTATTATTTCCAAGGATCAAATGATAACAAAACATGGAAAATTAATTACTGTTTCGAGATAGCGTGCTCCGAGATTTACCAATTAGTGAAATCGTAGCCTGAGAGCATCGAGACATAAAAGTATCCGCGTTACGGAAAATGCATGATTGAATTTGCGTGAAAATCTGGGAACAGGCATGCAGGATGCCCGAGGGATTATCGATACAAAGTAATCGGTCGGACGGGCACCGTCAACATCAGCAGGATATGGAACAGGTATATACCGTGCCGATCATGTTTCAATTTAGCCGAGGGCGACGGGTTGGCAGTGGATATTGTAGGACGACGGGATGGCCGAATCGATGCCCGTCGGTCCGGACGACGGATCATCGAGGAGGCCGGGAAGATGATCGCCATCGCAGCTGTTGACCGCGGTGAGATTGGAGGCAGGGCGCGTTTAGCCAAATCGGTTATTCAAATTTACTCATACAATTTTTATTTTCTCAGAAACGTTAAAATATAGTTGACAAGATCGACTTTGAAAATTCCCATAAATCTTCAAAACAAATTTTATGCAGGTCTGGATAACATACATTATTTTCAAGGTGAAGAGAGCTATGAACCCTTGGTGAATATTGTGAATGGATGTATTGTTACAGGAACATTTCCCTCGGGCAAGGTTGGTTCCTACACCTAATTTCGCAATTTTACATCCATATCATTATTGGAGAGTCCCTTATATACTTGCCCTAACAACTAAATGTTCGGATATAGTACCTTATATCATAGTATAAACAAACACTTTGCTTATATGTTTAATTATATTAAATTACCTTTTTAGATTTTTATTTAGGAGTATTGTCTGCTCAAACTAAGGAGGACTACTGTGATAAAAAAATTGTATTTTTTTCCGGAATAAATTTTATTTAAAAATTACTTATTTATACGGATATTTAACAACAGACTACAAAATATAATAAGAAATGAATAATCGGACAAACTTAATTAATTAACTTATGTAGGGAACTTAATATGACGTAACATCACGTTTGGCAACGTGGCAACATAGCGTCCATTAAGGATTTGCAGTATTTGCTTTTGCCGTTGATAGCTGGAATTGCTCGCTTTTCATACCACAGCGTTTCTATGACATTTCCGTTAATGCTGCTCGAGAGCATGACAAGTCGCGAATTTGTTGACTCCCAAACCATGTTTTGGTAGTTTCGGCCACGTGGCATGACCTATCAACCTCCTAAAAGATAAAATTTTAATTTTCATGATGCGTGTCATCACACCATCATCATCTAGCGCTACAACAAAACAAGCTTCTTAACTGTCCTAACGGATCGAGATCCTTTTGAACAGCTGTCAAAGCGATCAATCATGGTTTCGTAAAGACGTCAATCACACCACTGAGCAAAGATGATGGCTCAATACCGGAAACGGCCAATGAAAAAGGGAACATTCTTGCCGAAATGTTTGCATCAAATTCTACCTTAGATCCCCAAGGAAAGACTCCCCCAACTATCCCGAGAGTAAAGTCCTCAATGCCAGGTCTGGTATTTCGCCAACGCGAAGTGAAACGAATACTCAAAGGCCTAGACACTAACGAGGCCACAGGATCGGATGGCGTTCCCGCCTAGTGCTTAAGAAATGTGCTGCCGAACTAACAGCTTCACTATGCAGACTTTTCTCCCCATCATACAGAAGTGCACGCTTTCCTTCTAGCTGGAATAGTGCTCAAGTGCAACCAATCTCGAAGAAAGGCAAAAAACGATTCCAAATAGCTATCGTACAATTGCCTTAGTTCCCGTCATGTCCAAAGTCATGGAGAAACTAATCAACGAATAGCTCTTAAAATGTCTCGATCGCCAGTATGGTTTCCGCAAGCACAGATCGACGGGAGATCTTCTGACCTGTGAACCAAAGTTATCGAGGGCTACGGCTAATCTTGTGCAGTGGCTCTCGACATATCTAAAGCATTGAAAAGGTGTGGCATGATGGATTGTTAAGCAAATTGGCAGCATAGGGACTACGACCGGCACTGCTTCTATGACTTTCCATTTTTTTAAGGGATCGAAGCATCCAAGTTGGTATTGATGGACATCTCTCGGAGGAATTTAAAATCAATGCCGGAGTTCCTCAAGAGTGTATATTATCTCCCACACTGTTCCTGTTCTATATCAATGATTTTTTAGACAGAACAAACAATTCTATTTACAGCTTTGCAAACGATAGCACTATTATATGACTCCAATGACCGCTGCTCATTCGCAACGCAAGCGAGAAAATCAGATTGCTGCCATCAATGGAATGGGGCGAGGAAAACAATGTCCAGTTTCACGCAGGAAAGACTCACGCAGCTGTCTTCTCAAAAAAAAAGGAAACACGGCAGGATGACTTATCAATGACAGGACAAACATTGACTCTGGCCTCATCCATAAACTTGCTGGGCGTCAACGTTGAAAACAATACGTCTTGGCGTAAGCACGTCACCAAAATCGCCAAGGCAGCAGCACAAAAGCTAGGAGCACTCTATAGAGCAGAAAAATTGTATACACCACATCAGCTCCGTAAGGCCCAGATAAAACCATCTAGGTAGCTAAAAGTAGAACGGCCTCGAAACGTATCCGACCAATCACGGTGCTTTCGACAGGATAGCTATCTCATCCAACCTAAAATTACTATCTATAATTTTAGGGCTTCCTAAAATTCCGATCTATAATAATCGAATTTTATAAAAACTAGACAGCAGATTTCGACCAGGTTTGTGTTAAAATTCATAATTTTTATTTAGACAACCGGTGATGTTAAGTTTTTGTACAACTTCTCTATATTTACGTTATTTGCCTTTTACGAAAGTTATATGTCAGTAGTGGGGGTAAGTTCACACGCCAAAGGACGAGGCAGACAACACCTCTTCCCGTTCTAGAATTCACTTCATCACTTTTTACCAGACTCTCAAGCAAGTACGTCGCGCTCCCGTGGCACTCGGCCATGGGAGGCTTGTTCCCTGGCCCTCGTCCAAACAAGTCGCTATAAGCGCTCTCCGTGGCACTCGGCCATGGAAGACTTCTTGTTAGGCCCTCGTGCAAGCAAGTCGCCATAGTTCGCTCCCTATGGCACTCGGCCACGGAGGGCTTCTCCACAGGCTCTCAAGCAGCCATTCGCTCCCCGTGGCACTCGGCTATGGAGGGCTTCTTCGCAGGCTCTCAAGCAGTCATTCACTCCCCGTGGCACTCGGTCATGTAAGTAAACTCACCCGTTCACAATCACTCTCTCAAAAGCCGAAAGGTAAACGGCGTTCTTGGTACTCGGCCAATATTCTCTCTGCTTTAGTATAATATAAACTTTCCCATAAGTGCTATTTCCATAGCCTAACAATGCGATCAGCATAGGTTTTATCAGCTATTTTTTTTTTGCGTGTATCAAAACCGCATTTCCACAAAAGCATTATTCTTGTCATGGTAACTAACAACAGAAGTTTTACTCGTATATTATGCATATGACTGCATAATATTCTCAATCCACTACAACTTGAGTAATTCTTATTTGCAAGAAGTCGAAATACATTGTATATAGAAGTAAGTGACTTTCCCTGTGTTGGAAGATAAACTGCTGAACGATTGAACGTTGCTCGTCAATTGGCGAACATATTGTACATAGTAGCTTATTGTGGACATTAAGGTAACATCTATCCTTTTATTATTACTTGTATATTACTGTATTCCATCTCAGCGTTATCTCAGTTAATCGAGCTCACACTGAGTGGTTCCGTAGGAACTTTAAAAAACATTTAACTGTGTTTAGCTGCAAGGTTGTATTTATAACCGTATATTTTGTTAAGATTATATTTGTTTATACACTTCTTCAGTCTTATAAGTCTTGTTATTCTGTTATTGTGTGAAGTCGATAACCTAGCACCGACAAAAATTGTCTATATTCTTGCCCGTCAGAATTAAATACTTCAAATATTTATATTTGTTTATTTATGAGCTTTAAGTTGTTTTCGGGTAAAATAACCTATTAAAATATTCATATAATGCTGAAAGTTTTTGTTTTATTTACAAATTCACTTTAGAACTAGCCCTATGGTAATTTATAGTGCCTATGTGCATTCTCTGCTTGTTTAGAAAATCGACCAAGATCGAATCTACAACAATTGGACTCCATACAGAAGAGAGCAGTCCGTCTTGTGGATCACCCAAAGTTGACTAAAGACCTGGACAGCCTTGAACATCCAAGAAAACTGGCGGACCTACCAATCTCTTTACTATCGATACTACTGCGGAAGGAGTTCGAACGGGCTGGCACTTATGATTCTGCCCATAGTTGTGCCCAATAGAAACACCTGTTATACACAAGTGCTCATCGACATACGATTCAGTTCCGAACACCTAGGACGTCGCTGTTACGGCACTACTTTTTCTGGAGGACTGCCTCGCTCTGGAATGAACCTCCGAGTAACTTTTTTTTCCCAAAAACTAGAACCTGCAGAGCTATAAGTCCAACGTTCACCGTCATCTCCGCACACGCACCGCTCGTTAAGTGATATATAGTTTTGCTTTTGTGTGTGTGTCGAACGTACAAAAAACCCTGCGTAGGTCTTTTCCAATGATACACTGAGAGAAATGTACCCATAAAATTTGCACAATTATAGGAAATTTTCGCACAAATTGTGTGTGAATGTATACTCGACACAATTTCTGTAATAAATGCGCCGAAGATTATGCATAAATAAATATTTTTAATTTCTAAATAATTGTAAAAAATTAATATTTTTGCTATTGTGCATATTTTATTTCTATTTTATAATGCATCTCATTATGCATCTTTTCTGAAAACTTTCAGTGTTTTTTGAGACTTGGCCTCACTGCTACCAGTGACCGACCGGTGATTTGCGAAGACGAAGCAGTATCACTATCAACCATGCTTTTAGTGCGATTGTAAATCTGTAACGGAATATAAGTTAACAAATATCAGTCTATTCCGCTCCACTAAATTCTATCGATTTATCAATGGTTTTCGATGTTCGGTATATTAATCGGCAGTGACACCTATCGGTGAATGGATATATTTCGCACAATTTACTATTTAAAAAAAACAGGTACGCAGATTTATATCCATAATTTACCGATTTGTGTAATTGCAGACTTCTTTATTGGGTGAATGCCATCTGTTTGGAAACGGGCTTATCTAGTACAGTTGGTAATTGAAGGGCGTAGTACGTTGCTTAATACCTGTAATTTAAGCATGTAATCTACAATAGATTGCTACATTTAGCGTATGCTGAGTGTTTCGTTAGTTTCACGCCGGGTTTCCTACAACGGTTGTCACATGTTTTAAATTGCCCAATCCGAGCATCGGATGTCAGAATAGGTAGAACGTACAAAATTTTGAAAGGAAGGTCGTTTCATCTTGGTGAGAATGTTTGACGCGGTAAGTGTTATTAATTTTCTGATCTCAAAATATTTTATTCATCCTGCATATTTTTCAATAATCTTTTCATTTTTCAAATACATAAGTAATAATTGTTTCCAATTCACTTAATTATATTCGGCTAAAGCGAGAATTTAGCATTTTTATATTGCACTTTCGAGTGATTGACGATCTCAACAATCTTAATTTTTTGTGGTGACCTTTAGGTTTGAATACCGATTTTTTGGTGGATAATTGCGTATTTTATTGGTCAAATTCGTGTAATTTGATAATGGTTTAATCCAAATTTGTAGAGAACGAAATTATTTCATCGTTTAACGGTCACACATATTATTTTACGTATTTTCATTTAGATTGGACAGTATTATTGGGGAGATTCTCAGATCGGATTTTATCTTTTCCTGTAAAGGTAGTAAATTGAATTTTCAGTAGAATTCCTTCGAATTTTCTCTCATAATATTGCTAGTTTGATATTTTTTCTTTTCAGGCTTATTTCATTAATATTTCAGTTTATTTGTAACATCAAGCGAAGCATATAATTATTAGCACTTACCGTGTCACGTTTTATCAATGTGCCGACATTAATTTACATATATGAGAGGTTTAAGTACACGTGTGTAAATGTACCTGGTTTATTTTTCTTTATCGTTTATCTAAGTTCCTACTTCAAGGCGATATATTATCTTATCTTTATCTTTAATTAATTGAAACGTAATTTACGTTCAATTATTGTTTATGTGCCAAGGGCCATATTTATAGATTAAGTAATAGAAATTACTTATTTTGAGTTATAGTAAGACTCATTTATAGAGAGGTTATACCTCGATTTTCTTATTTATCTTAAAAATCTAGTTATCTTCTTTCTGAAGTTGCCGAGAGCCACTGTTTGGACAAGTTGCATAATTTTCTTTTGAATTTTAAATTTCAATTATAATTTCATATCTTAAAGTAAAGAAGAGAAATATCTTGAGTAACAGTAATTATTTATAGTGTTATTTAACCACAGTTATTTATAATTTTTGCTGAACTTAAAATTGTAATTTAAGTTCTGATTATATCTGCTGTAACCAGTAAATTTTCAAGTTGTCGGTTAAAACCTCCTATGTCGAACTGAGGTCCACAGGATACTTTCCTGAATAATTAATTAATTAGCGATATAAGTTGGTCTAAAACTTGTCCATTTCTTTTTTTTTATCTAACAACTTCTCCAAGACATCAACTGCACACAACCAGGTGGGAATCATCACTAGGATTGCCGGTAAGCCCTGAATACGCCTATAGCGGGTGAGCTTAGGTACAGGCGGAAGAGGTTTCCAGTGGAGGTCCCAACCGATCACGTGGTTGCAGATAACTGTACGAGTTAATACTTGAACGTCCAGGGAGAATTTTTTTTTGGAAAGACCAACTTATTATAATAATTAAATTTGTTTTATTGTTCACATTGCTAGTCAATTTAGTCAAAGCTTAAACTTCATAAATTATATTATAAGTTGTATTTACCTCCAATTATATGAACTTCAACAATTTTTTTTAAACCTCATCATTTAAACTTATAAATTAGTTGTTAAATTAATATATTGTTTTTAAAAATAATTTCTTTGATTTACTGCAGGACTGGGCTCTATAAGACACTAATTGTTCTTATCTTCATAAATTCATAATTATTGATATCTAAATATCCTATATTTTCTGTTTGCATTGTCTGTAAGAGCCTGGCGCCCACAATAAAAAAATAGTATAGTTGACAAGAGAACCGTTAATCTAATTCACGCCCTATTTTTATGCATAATTAAATTAAATAAATTAATGATTGACCAATATTAAAGCCTAGTTGGTTATCGATATCGGCATTGGTACCAATAACGGCATTGTAAATATGCACCCAGGAAGGCCATAGGCAACCTGATAAAGGATGGTCATCACAGCCGGCCGCGATTGTAATCAGAGTGAGCGGTCCGTGAAGGGGCCGACGCTGCCCTGTGGCGCGGAATACCCGGCGCCGAGCGTTCATCAAAGACCGCAAACCGTAACAAAGTAACAAAATTCCCCAAATTTTGGGCCATAACTTATTTGGCTTTAGCCCAACAATAATGGAGGTAGAAAGAATAAAATACCATGCCTCTTGGAGCAGGGGAAGGGCTCATTTTTAAGTTACTCACCTACCTATCATAAATAAATAGTCTGAAAATTGCAATGGGCAATTGCTACTATACAGATATATCGTTTGTATACAGGGTGTCCCAGAGCATGTGGGCGGTCTGTCGGATTCATATAGATAACACAAACGTAACATCGTATATAGGTTCGACTAATATTAACCGAATAATATTGAAATAACCCACATCTTTAAAATACTATTTTATTAGACCTGATACATTAATTTTTGAGACAGCCTATATATGTGTATAATTTGAGACGCCCCTTATACATGTAAAAGATAAAAACAAGTCATAAATTGAAGTCGAGTTTTTGCGAGGTTTTTTGGAGGAGATCCGAAAGGTATTGCTGGAGAACGAAAAATAGAGAGTCAGAAGCCAGCGGAGTGTACGCTTTATTTTGGTGAATTGTTTTGCTTCTGTGTTGCAATATTATGTCATTACAAGTCGGTAAAATGAAACTTATAATATTGTTATTATCATAATTTGTACCATTATATATTTTATACTCATTGATAATTAATATTTGATGGACTAACATGTGTATACATTTTCATATTGTAATTAACATAATTTCCATAAATATTTCTACTGATCTCATTGATAATTAATATTTGATGGACTAACATGTGTATACATTTTCATATTGTTATTAACATAATTTACATAAATATTTCCTCTAATCTCATTGATAATTAATATTTGATGGCCTAACATGTGTATACATTTTCATATTTTTATTAACATAATTTGCATAAATATTTCTACTGATCTCATTGATAATTAATATTTGATGGCCTAACATGTGTATACATTTTCATATTGTTATTAACATTATTTGCATAAATATTTCTACTGATCTCATTGATAATTAATATTTGATGGCCTAACATGTGTATACATTTTGATATTGTTATTAACATTATTTGCATAAATCTTTTTCTATTTTCATTGATAATTAATATGTGATGGCCTAACATGTGTATACATTTTCATATTGTTATTAACATAATTTGCATAAATATTTCTCCTATTTTCATTGATAATTCATATTCGATTTATGCCATTGTGTGTATATATTTTGATATTGTTATTAACATAATGTGCATAAATAGTTCTTCTATTTTCATGGATACTTCATATTTGATGGCATAACGTGTGTATATGTTTTGATATTGTTATTAACATAATTTGCATAAACATTTCTTCTATTTTCATTGATAATTAATATTTGATGGTATAACATATGAATATATTTTGATGTTGTTGTTAACATAATTTACATAAATATTTCTTCTAATCTCATTGATAATTAATATTTGATGACCTAACATGTGTATACATTTTCATATTGTTATTAACATAATTTGCATAAATATTTCTTCTATTTGCATTGATAATTAATATTAGATGGCCTAACATGTGTATACATTTTCATATTGTTATTAACATAATTTGCATAAATATTTCTTGTAATCTCATTGATAATTAATATTTGATGGCATAACATGTGTATATATTTTGATATTGTTATTAACATCATTTGCATAAATATTTCTTTATTTTCATGGATAATTCATATTTGATGGCGTAACATGTGTATATATTTTGATATTGTTATTAACATAATGTGCATAAATATTTCTTCTATTTTCATGGATACTTCATATTTGATGGAATAACATATGTATATATTTTGATATTGTTATTAACATGATTTGCATAAATATTTCTTCTATTTTCATTGATAATTAATATTTGATGGCATAACACGTGGATATATTTTGATATTGTTATTGACATAATTTGCACAATTATTATTTCTTTTATTCTCATTGATAATTCATATTTGATGGTGTATATTTAATGAAATCGTTTTATGCTGTGAACAACACTGCTTTAAATGAAAACAAAAATGTATTGTTTGCTGTCTTTTCGTGCTGGAATTTTGGTTTTAGTATGACTGTGATTGCAAGTAAGAGCTTTTGTGAAATTACTAACATTTTCCTACCCTGACGGGAGAATATCCTAGTTATAAATGTAATGATCATTCTAGAGATATTGGCCCTAATTTCAACTTTAGCTGAGTAGCCTCCGTATCCCAGGACCTCAGTACCCTCCAGCGGCGACTGGCTAACTAACACCCCTTTTCGGTAGTGTAGTGGTTATCACATCCGCGTCTGGCACGTGGGAGACTCGGGTTCAATTCCCGACCGAAGAGCTATCTCTTCAGTTTTAAATGTTTTGTTATAAGTGTAGAACTACAAATTGTGGTACGGGAGACAGTAATTCAATTAATTATAATACTAATAGATTATACAGCATAATTCGGTTTAGGAATTAAGATCGAGGGTTTCTCTGCCGTACTCTTTCCCCTCGTGAATTCCAGGCTGAGTCCGGCACGCTTTTCTTTAATAAATTAGGCGTATTAGGAATCAGTGGTTTAATTTGCATGATGCACCTTCCCTCAAATTTCCCTAAATGTGTTCCGTTGAAGCGCATAATGAGTGAGTAAAATTGTGCAAGATATAATAATAACACAACGTAGGTATTGGTCCTCTTTTTAATCCATTTCTTTTTAATCTAATTTGACGATCATTGGCAAAATAAAGGCAAACCACAATTTTACTTATCTGGTTCAACTATGTTGAATCGACCCGGGTACGTTATACTACAATATGGAGGACATACCTATGACTGAAATAAATGCCTAGTAGGAGCACGCTCCCCTCGTAAAGAAATAACTGATCAGGTTCCTCTTCCTTTTTTCACACATGGGATTTCAGTTGCCCATATTTTCCAGTTATGCTCCTTCACATGTTGATGTTGAACATTAGCTCCACCATTCCGATAGTCTTATTATTTTCAACGTATTGACCTTTGCAATCTTTTCTAGCCTGTTATGGTTTTATTTATATTCCAATGTTTGCACTTAGACTAATTAGTTTGGACACATTTTGAATGACGCTGCCTGTTCTTAGATCCTAATTGCTTGCTCTATCAAGCAATGCCATCCTCTGGATGTTTCGTATTCTACATCATTCCTATACAGAACATTGTCTCCGGCGCTTGTCTGCCACATTATTGACCAAATCAGGGGCCAATTTAACATCAGGCTTGTCTAGAAAATATAGGAAACACATAACACACAATACGCTCAAAAAACAGAAGCTGTAACTAGCCACGATTCTTTTATTCCCGCAGCCGGACGGAGTCGGAGCCTTCGGAAGGCTCCGACCGAGTACAAAACGTCATCAAAGACTCGTGAGAACGCTATCGACCAAAGCCATGGAGAGCTACGGCGAATCTCGTGCAATGGCTCTCGACACATCCAAAGCATTTGACAGCATGTAGACTACCACCAGCACTGTTTAT